>JAVMSB010000323.1:0-35602 GCA_031761475.1 Penicillium pancosmium | reverse complement strand
AAACCATTTCAGTCGACCGTGACAATGGTAACCTTGGAAAATACTGCGCAAGCAAGGAACAGATAATATACTAGTAGTATATCGCAGTAGTATGCTATTGGAGACTCTTGAGGAACTGCCTCCTAGTAGCTGCCATCATCAATACATCTCAATCCAACCCGGGGATGAACGGATTAATATAGGAATAACCGGTCCTTCGCATCCTGTACAACCCATTCCAACCCCTCGTGAAGGTTCTTACCGGTCATGGCACTGCAGGGGAGGATAGTCCATTTATGGGTTTTGATCAAATCCAGACCAAGGCGCTGCAGTAAGTTAGTCTCAAGGCTGGCCGGTTTTTACCGGTTCTACCGGTATCATGATACCATCACTCACCTCGCGCACCTCCTCCTCAGTCATGCAATGTTCCACATCGGTTTTGTTCAGGAAAACTAGGAGACTAGCTCCCATGAGTCGCTGGCGGGGAATTAGTCCTGAGGATGGCAATAGTGTTGGACAGGGTCCTACCTCTTCGAGAAGCAGACCTGCTAGCTCCTCGCGACAGTCGTCCACCCGGAGTTTATCGGTGGCATCGACGACCCAGACCAATGTGTCAGTCTTTTCAAAGTAATTTTTCCAGTAGGAGCGTAATGTCTTCTGCCCGCCCACATCCCCTGTTCACAATTAGCCGGGTGGTGATGATGATGGTGATTGGGGAGGGCGATGATGCTCACAAATGTTCAGTTTGTATCTGCATATTGTTAGTCCATCGGTGATTCCTGTGTCCGATCGTGCTGGGATGTCTGGAGAAGGGACTCACTCCATAAATTCAATTGTTTTGATGATAAAGCCCAGGGTTGGGCTAACAGAGGTGACGTCTTCATTCATAATTCGTTTCACAATCGTCGTTTTTCCCGCATTGTCTAACCCCCTGGAGTCATCGTGATCAGCACAGCCCTGAATATCTCGAAAATGGACTCACAGCATTAATATCCGCATCTCTTTATCCTTCAATCGTGCTTTCCTGAGAATAGACAGCATGGCGGTGGTGGTTCCTGGCCTGTTCAGATCTTGCAGGAGGAAGCCGGTGGTGGGAGGTGGGAAAAGTTCCTAGGTTTTTGGGTGCACGCCACAACAGCCAGATCGGACCTTCATGAATTATACACTCTCATCTAGTCTTTGAACCCATTTCCATTCATCAGAATATGTATCTTTTGGTCATATCGTTATTTTTAAACCATATAAATTGCCAATAGATAATTAAAGGACGGTCGCTCGACTAATTGGGTGCAGAGACACCGATTCAATTAGATGGATCTCGGATCTATAAAATCCAATTTTTGGGAGGCCGCACCTTGATGCCACGCACTCCCGCGCCTATACACACGGCATATCTACATTCACTGTTCACCTCACTTTTGAGCCAACATCTTCCCCTTCCCCTTCTTTCCTTCTCTACAATCTTTTTTCTGCATCATATCCTACTTTCCAGACCCTTTAAAGTTATCTTGCTTCCCGATATCTGCTCTCAATTCGCGTTTCCCTGCACATCTTTTCCCCAAATCTACTCTTCTTGAATCTTGAAGTGCTCACGAAAGTGCTCACGAGGTCGATCGTGAGGTGATCTACCTTGACCGTGAGCCATAGTAGATACAACATTCTTCATTGTCACGACAGAGTAAAAATCAAAGACTCAAACAGCGTGAACCCCCCCTTCCAAATTCACTCTTTTTGACCGAGGTACTTACTTACCTGCGCCTCATATTGAAGGGGATGCGGTTCTCATCGACTTAAAAGAAAGCATGCTGACAAGACCTAGTTCTTCGGAGTTCTCGTCACCTTCCTCGATATGGCTGGCTCTAAGACTGATGCGCGCCCCAAGGGAGAGAAGACCCCGCCAGAAGATTCTGACTATCTGGCCATTGAAGGAGTAACTTCTCCCTCTGTCTTCTTCGAAAAAATGTCTGGCTACACTGGCAGTCTTGTGCCCATGGGGGAGGACATGCGTCCTATTACGAGCTCGGACAGCGGATCCGACGCTGACGCTGTCGCCCCTCGTGGAGAGCTCGTTCAGTTCTCTCAAACTCGACTCGACAAAGAGAAGAGCGAACTCAAGCAGGCCATTGATGAGGTCGCAGAGCTGAATCCACCTCGAAATGGAAAACCTCTGACCTTGGCCGAAATCAACCGATGGGCGGATAAAAACATCACCCAAGACGCCCGTGAGCATCGACCTTGCGCAAGCATCCGTGAAAACTGCCTTGATCCAGAGGAACTCCGAAAAGCGAGAATCGGGCCGGGAACAAAAATCGACGACAGGGTTTATCGGAAGCTCGCGCATCCTCGCCTTGCTGCAAAGACCGAAACCGAAGAGAGTCAGCCGGAAACAGTCACTCCAGATGATGACGACGAGTTGAACATGGACTTCGATTCGGCTTGGAAGCGAAAGCGAGTTGGTACTCCCGAGTACCATGGTCAATGGACTGCATACCAAGCGTCCTCCCCCATGCATCCCAAAATCACCAATGGGGTACTTTCGATGAGTTCCTCACCCCTTGGAGGCAGCTATGACCACCAGCCAATGCCATCCAAGGTCCAGAATCCGGAGGCTTACGAACAGCACGACTTTAAGTCCAACTGGGGCTTTTGGCCTTCAAACCACTATGATCCGACATGGTTTCGCGAACAGTTCTTCACGTGGGTAGCCGATCTCCCCAGCTCAGGCCACCCAGTGGATATCTATCACGCTGCGTTTTTCGATGGGACTGCCTCTCCGGATGGCGGTGCTGCGATGATGATCATGAAAGAAAAGCATGGCATTTGCGAACGAGTTACCGAGGATGAGCAGACTCGCCTTCATTGGCATGAGACATCCGCCGGATACATCTGGAACGTCAGAACTCAGATGAAGGAAAGAGCCATGATTCAGATCCGGGAATCGCAGAGAGCAATGGAAACCCGAGGCTTTCTGGGGCCAGGGACACAGCGGCTTCATCATTACCTTCTCCTCCGCCCCGGAGAACCCTCTGATGCCGAAAATCTTCTTCCTCTGTTCAACTGGTACGCGGAGAATACGACCTTTGTTGCAAGTACAACTCCGATCGGCCCAATCGCGATCCAGCGCATCATCCAAACTTGCCGTGAGCGGAACCTGCCCTTCATTGTTGCAGTTCCAGACAGAAGAGTCCACGTCCATGAGAATCGACCCGACGAGCCCGAGATCCTCGGGTTTGCCTATGTCAAACGATTCAATGACGAGCCGGCGACTGGGGAGGTTCGAGTCTTCGTCGACCACACATGCAAGAAACTTCATATTGCAACCGGACTAGTTGATATGATCATGCGTACTTGTGACATCAACCAGGGCCCCGATGGTTACCGCCCTTATGAGTTCATACCAAAGGGTGATTTGAAGTATGGTGATGGCTACCAGTGCAATCTCAGCCGCTTGGTTTTTGCGATCGCATATGAACCCTCGAGGGAGAGTAAATACCGATGGGTCAGAAGCTGGCTTATGAGGAGGTTCAAATTCGAAAGCTTGGGCCATATGAAGCATGGAAGAGTGAAGTTTGGCCACCGGTATGTGTTTGTTTTTCATCCTAATGATTCCCTTAGCTTGATGCTGACCATTATCATCTAGTCTCAATATGTGGCTGATTTCTCGAGAAGTTTGCTCCGGTAATCCCCAGATCGGCAAAGGGGGATTTGAGGTCTGATTTTGCACGTGTACTGATCAGTCATGGAGATTTCGCTTGAGACCAATTTGCCCTAGACCCCTTTGACCTCTGGAATCTTGATGTGAGCAACACAGGTGATGCGGTGATGCGGTGATGCGATGCGGCAAAGAATGAAGAGAGAGAACACAAGACAAAATCCAAAGAAAGTCGATGGGACGATGGAAATTGAGAAATATGATAAGCAAGACGTGAGGGATACTCCAACTAGTTAGTCGGTCAACAGTCCGGTCAATAGTCAGTTCAGTCGAATTTAAGGGAGCATCCGTCATATCAGTCATTCAATCAGTAGCTTTAGCTTTGAGACTAGTATGTCAGCAGACCGAAAGCCTTCGTTCAACTAATCTAGATGTTTCTGAGCCTACTCACTCCTGTTGGCGCAAAGAGGAATTGCGTTGCTGGGCTGTGTGGAGGAAAAGGAGTTACCCTAATAAAATGTTCGTAAATATGATCCTAATAATCCAATCCAATAACCTAAAGGCTAAAAGATCCCCCAATTCGAAATTCTTCACAGGGAAGAAAAAAAAGGATTGAATTGAAGCGTTGGATTTCTCTCTGGAAGAGACCTGCTGCTGCGGAGTGTAGTTAGTAGGTTAACTAAGTTAGTTGATCAGAACTTAGTCATCAAATGCTACCGCCCATACCGCCCTAGGAACTTTTTTTTTCTGCAAAATATTGATCAAGATTTCCTCCGACGGTTTGCGCAGGTTGACTGGGAATTGGGTTTTGTTTAATTTCTTCCAAGAGAGACTTCGAAGTCTACTTCTACGGAATTGAACCTGGTCGCCCCATCACACATTCACCATGGCTCCCAAACCGACAAAACGGAGCGCCGCTCAGGACGACGATTTCGTTCTCACGCTGTCCGACGACGAAGATATCCCACGCTTCGATGACGAGGAAGAGATCGAGCCCGAGAGCAAAGAATCTTCCAGCGACAACAAGAAACGCAAGCGCGAAACCGAAACTTCTAAGGACAAGAGCAAGAAACAAAAGCAACAAGCCAAGAATGTGAAGGGCAAGAAGGGCAAGGTCGTTGAGCCCGAGTCTGAAGAGGAGGAAGAGGAGGAAGAAGAAAATGAGGAAGGAATGGGTGTTGGTAACGATGATGGCGCGTTGGACCCCGAATTCGAGTTTGACGTTGGCGGTGTTGCCAATGTCGGCATCACAGAAGGATTCGATGGCTGGGGCTTGGATGACGCCAAACAAAATGGTGGTGATAAGAAGGCGGTTGATATTGACGATATTATCACACGACGAAACGCCAAGAAGGAGGCGGCTGCAGCGAAGAAGCAAAAGAAGGCCGCCGCCCAAAAAGAAGAAAGCGATGAGTCCGATGACGAAGATGTCGAGGGTGGCATGGACGTGGACTTTGGCGACGATGAGCTCCTGGCCGAGGATGGATTCGGCATGGGCGTCGATGGCGAGGAGGAGGAAAGCGAAGCTGAAGGCCCAGAACCTGGCTCTGGCCCTGAAGACAGCGACGACGATGAAGAAGCTGAAGACTCCGACGATGATGCAGCTTCTGACAACGACTCCGTCGCTACCCCCGTTGGCCACCCTGACGACAGAGGTGATGTCGATGGAGACTCCGATGCCGAGAGCGAGGTGGATGAGGAAGAGCAAGAGAAGCGCAAGGCCTTCTTTGCTCCCGAAGAGAAGACCGACGAAAAGACCGCCGCAGCGTCCGCCAAAAGCACCTTCCAAGATTTCAACCTCTCTCGTCCCATTCTCCGTGGTCTGGCCTCTGTTGGCTTCACGGACCCTACACCTATTCAGCGGAAGGCCATCCCGGTGGCACTTCTGGGCAAGGATATTGTCGGTAGTGCCGTGACGGGTTCCGGAAAGACGGGCGCTTTCATTGTCCCCATCCTCGAACGTCTACTCTTCCGTCCCCGCAAGACCCCTACAAGTCGTGTTACGATCTTGATGCCTACTCGTGAGTTGGCGGTCCAGTGTTACAATGTCGCTATCAAGCTCGCTACCTTCACCGATGTCACATTCTGTCAGCTTGTCGGTGGTTTCAGTCTTCGCGAGCAAGAAAACATCTTGAAGAAGCGCCCCGATGTGATCATCGCCACCCCTGGCCGTTTCATCGATCACATGCGTAACTCTCCTAGTTTTACAGTTGATACCCTGGAGATTCTGGTTCTTGATGAAGCCGATCGCATGCTGGAAGATGGATTCGCCGATGAGTTGAATGAGATTCTCACGACCATTCCCAAGTCCCGACAGACTATGCTGTTCTCCGCCACCATGACCGACTCTATCGACAAGCTTATCCGCGTTGGAATGAACCGTCCTATGCGACTGCAAGTCGATGCCAAGAAGCAAACCGCTGTGACCCTGACCCAGGAGTTTGTTCGTCTACGCCCTGGCCGTGAGGATAAGCGGCTTGGATATCTTCTGCATCTGTGCAAGGAGCTCTATACCGGACGCGTTATCATTTTCTTCCGACAAAAGAAGGAGGTTCACCGAGTACGCATTATCTTCGGACTCTTGGGACTCAAGGCCGCTGAATTGTACGGTAGCATGAGTCAAGAACAGGTATGCTCTACAGATTTCCCGTATCCTTTCTATACGAGGCAAATATACTGACAGAACATCCAGCGTATCAAAAGTGTGGAAAACTTCCGTGATGGCAAGGTCGCTTTCCTCTTGGCTACTGATCTGGCCTCCCGTGGTCTTGATATCAAGGGCGTGGAGACTGTGATCAACTACGAGGCCCCACAGAGCCACGAGATCTACCTGCATCGTGTCGGTCGTACCGCCCGTGCTGGTCGATCCGGTTGTGCTTGCACGATCGCGGCGGAGCCCGACCGCAAGGTTGTCAAGGCCGCCGTGAAGGCCGGTAAGGCGCAGGGCGCCAAGATCATCAGTCGTGTTGTCGAAATGGCCATTGCAGATGATTGGGCTCAAAAGGCGGCCGATCTCGCCGATGAGGTCGACGAGGTTCTCGAGGAGGAGAAGGTTGAGAAGCAGATGGCCCAAGCCGAAATGCAAGTCACCAAGGGACAGAATCTGATGAAGCATGGCTCGGAGATCATGTCGCGACCCAAGCGTACCTGGTTCGAGAGTGAGCAGGAGAAACGCACCGCGAAGAAGCTGGGTCGTGCAGAGTTGAACGGACCCCCTGACGCCCCGACGAAGAAGGACAAGATCAAGCTCAGCAACAAGGACAAGAAGCGATTAGATGATGCGAAGATGCGCCATGAAGGAGATATTGGACGGAAGAAGAGCAAGTCGGAGCGAGATGCGCCCAAGACGAATGGCAAGGGCAACAAGGATAAGGGCAAGGGGAAAGGCAAGGGTAAAGGGAAGGGCAGAAAATAAGGGCATGAAGAGTCCCCATCTCTTTTAACATTTTTTTCATTTAATTGTTGTATGTACGTACTATCGGGGCATTTAACTGTATAGATCGCACATATCAAAACCACTGGCACTAGTTCCATTTCCTACTTCCACCACTATCAGCAATCACCAAATGCGGCATGAACATGATTATCAATCTCGATCGATCACACCATAGAATCCCTGTCGAGAAGTCGAAACTCCCGCTAGAAGCAAGTGGATCCGGCGAGAGTACCCAACGAGAGCAGGAGATTGCCACTCAGTGAGGAATATCGCCGCATTCGATGGAGCCACCGAGTTCCCGCCAATCGAGTGTCATTGGCTGCTCGTCGAGATTTCCCTTGAGGCGGATCCGTTCAACTGCTTAGCTGGTCTAACACTAACACTAACCCGGACTGACCTGATCCGACGTCAATCACTAGTAGAGTTAAAATAATAATCTCTTTCTCTCAAACACGACCACTGAGGAGGCTAGTATCGAAAGAAAGGTCCACTGTGAAATCCTATAACCCCAAAAAAACTGCTTCTCTCTCTCTTTCTGTGCCTCTCTCTGCCTATCCCCGCGATTGCCCAACGCCCCACGTTCTACTCGCGCGCGCCCCCCAAGAATTTCGACCTTCTTCCTCCCTTCTCCCAACCCCTCAATTCTACTCCTATCCCTCCCCAGTCTTTCAATG
This sequence comes from Penicillium pancosmium, assembly GCA_031761475.1. Taxonomy (NCBI): domain Eukaryota; kingdom Fungi; phylum Ascomycota; class Eurotiomycetes; order Eurotiales; family Aspergillaceae; genus Penicillium; species Penicillium pancosmium. The sequence continues at coordinate 27,861 of JAVMSB010000323.1, read as the reverse complement.
GGGGTCGCGTGTCTCTTACACGCCCCGTAAACGTCCAATGGTCGTCGAGGGTTCAGACATGGCTGACATGTCGTCCAAGTCTGCTTTACCGCGGAAGAGTGCTTTCTCGTGCGAGGCCTGTCGCAAGCGCAAGGTGAGCGGAGAATCGGCCAGAGTCCGAGATGCGGTGCCCTATAGGGCCCCCGAAAGCTAGGGAGCTTCCTGTGTACTGATTCGATCATCCTGACAGGTCAAATGCAACGGAGCTAGTCCGTCATGTTCACGATGTGCCGCTCGAGGTGAAGTGTGCGTGTACAGCTTGTGAGTTGCCTCTCCCTCTCCCTCTCTCCCTCTCTTTCTCCCCCTCTCCTCGGGGCTTTCCAAAAAGGCTTGGTGGCTGATTTATCCTTCCCCCCCCCACTTTTGTTTGGCACCCCAACAGAGCTCCTACCTTATCATATACCAAACAACTTGAAACTCGAGTTGCTCAATTAGAAGACGCTCTGGCCAAGCAGCAATCCGATGTGGATGCGCGCAAGGTCAGCTCGCCGGCCTCGGTGGCGGAGTCTAGTTCCAGCGCCGGACGCAAGATTAAGACGGAGAACGATGATACCCAGGATCTCACCAGGAATTTCGATGGACTTAATGTTGAGAATGATGGTCGGATCTCTTTCCATGGCCCCACGAGCTTGTTTCAGCTGCCCAGCGGAGTGGTCAACGAGACCGCCTCCACCTCGCACTTTGCCCAGGAAATGGAGGCTCGCAAGGAGCGGCTGGTCAACAGTGCGTGGCGAGAACGGGCTTTTGAGCAGATGGCTGCAATGCCGGTGAGATTTAAATGCCGAAGCTTTGATCAGGATGCGAGACTGATGACGTGCAGGAGCCTTTTCAATATCTTCTTGATTCCCATTGGTGCTGGATTCAGCCACTTTTCAACTTTGTCTACCGCCCAGCCTTTACACGTTTGTGTCCCTGTCTAGATTGAAGCTCCCCTTTCTGGAGAGCAATGCTGATCCAAGTGGATAGGTGATATGAAAATTCAAGGACCTTATTACTCCGATATCCTAATGAACGCCCTGCTCTCCCACTCGGTACGATGGTGCAAAGCTGAACCACAAATCGGCCCATTATTGGACGCATTCGACGGCGGTGCACAATTCTATCAGCGTGCAGTCTCAGGACTTCACGACTCGCTCAAGGTTGGCTATGCGGGCATCCCAACGATCCAAACATTACTCCTCCTCAGTGCCCAAGAATGCGGTCGTGGCAATCGGACACAGGCTTGGCTCTACAGCGGCATGGCTTTCCGTTTACTCGATGATTTAGGCATCTCAATAGATAGTCGCAAATACCCCGGAGCAGTACAGCTCAGCGATGAGGATATTGAGATCCGTAATCGACTCTTCTGGAGCTGTTATTTCTGGGATAAGATCGTTTCGCTATACTTTGGACGGGCACCTACGATGCAACATTCTCGCGTCAGCCCGCCACGCATGATATGTGGGTTTGGATCTGGATGATGACTACCGGTGACTATTGCTAACAGCTTTACAGTGGATGATACGTCTGAAATTGAAATATGGACGCCGCATGGCGTGACCTTCCCCGATGGGGCACACTACCCACCTACACAAGCGCATTCAACCTCATGCTTCATGAGGATGTGTGGGCTAGCAGAAGTCCTCAATCAAATATTAATTCATATATATGATCCCATGCGACAAAGCACCGAGGCAGAATTCTTCGACTGTGTGCAAGAGCAGTCCAGAAACCTGAGTGACTGGTGGGATGATCTTCCCGAATACTTGAAGCTGGTGGCAACCGACTTGCCTCCTTATTGTCCTCCAAGCCACATAATGACACTTAAGTACGTTTGTCTCGCTTTCGGAGCCCTTGGTATTAAGCTAATTTTATATTTACTCCAGCTGCCTTTACCATACTATCAATATCCTGCTCCATCGTCCAATTTTATGCTCCAGGGGCCTATTGAAGACTAACCAAGAATCATATGACACAAGTCACCTTGTCCAGTGCATGTCTTCTGCAACTTCAATCCTATCGTTATTCGATCTTTATCGCAGAACATTCGGTGACAACCACGTTGTCTTGTCGCTTGCTTACAGCATCTACACAGCGGCCTCTATCTTCCTCCTCGAGATTCAAGCACTCAAGTACGCCGCCCCGGGTACTCTGGATAAGTTGAAATTCTGCATCTTCGCCCTGGAACGTGTTAAGATCTCCAATCCTGTCATCACAACTGCTCTCAACCTACTCTACCAAGAGATTCAAAAACTCCAAATCGACATTGGCATCAGTGCCCCTGTCCCCGCCGACTCCAAGCAACCTCAACAGCAACCAACACCTCCCTCCAGAACCCAATCAAGCCAATCTCCTTCGGTTGGAAGCAACCCCTCGCGCCATGTTTCTCCGGGCCAACAGCACCAGCGCCAACAGAGCCGTGCTACCATGGGCACTCAACCAAACACAACGGCATCAAATACATCTGCCTCGATGATGCCTGGGTACAGCCCTTACCAGCAACAGGCCGTCTCGGGGTTCGACCTGTCACAGATGGGCGAAATGCCCCAGATGCCAGCAACACACCTCCTAGGCGGTATGCCGAACGCTGTAATGACAGTGGATGACCCTGGCTCGTATGAGATTACTCCCGAGGTCTTCGAAGCATTCTCGTATGCCCAGCCCCTTACGACCAATATGGCTTCGTTTGAGACGAACTGGCCGGGCCAGGGTTAAAATGAAAAGCGTTTATATCGAGATTTTGGTTACTTTTCTCTCTCTTCTACTTGATGATTCCCAATAGCGTTGAGACTTTTGTTTATATTTGTTGTGACAAAAATCTAGCGACGGATCGGAATACTATAGCTTGACAGTCCGATGGCGTATATAAAATTCATTCATTACATTGTACTACGTACAGTCTCTGCAACTCAAAATCAAAAGGAGCACGGAAATCTTTCAATGAAGTGTTTGCTGGACCCGAGTCCAACACAAGTGCATATGTATGTTTGTATGTTTAAGTTGTTATATGCTGTTCTGAAGCTTTTGTGCCAAAAGGTATGTGCGGAGTCATCCGACGGAAAATTAATACAAGAGTGTGAAAAGGGTATATATGATATTATACACCGAGCGTCCGTCAGAAAAATATAAAGACGGACGAGCCGTATAGATCGGGGGTGTTGAGAAGATTAGGAAAATTGTAGACGGACGTCCGTGGAAATTGGGGTATTGTTGTCCATCAAGTAAAGTTCAGAAGTCGGTTGCTGGAAATATCACAGCGAACGGATGAATTGCGGATTCGCTGGTTTTAGCCGCTTGTCTCGTGGACAGCCTTGGCGTCGCGCTCACGGAACACCTTTTGGTCATGTTCCTGGGAGGCGATGGTATCCGCTGACTCGGAGGACACATCGGAGTCGCCAACCTTGGCCTTCCAGCGCAGATACCAAGGGCCTTCGAACAATTCATCCATCTTTTCGATGGGAACTCCCTTGGTCTCGGGCATCCAGATACCCAAGATGATGAGTCCGAGGGTGCAGATGAGGGCCCAGAAGAGGTAAGCGCCCCAGACGTGCAAGTTGGCGAACATGTTGGGAGTGACACGGACGACGGCGAACTGGAAGAACCAATGCAGACCCATACTGATGGCGTAGCACGTGTTGCGGATGTGGGTGGGGAAGATCTCCGTGCCGTAAAGATAAGGAACTGTACAAAGACCGATCGACCAGCCGGCGGCATAAATGAAAACGGAGGCAATAGCTGCATCCGAGGCAGATTTGTTGTCGGCAGAACCCGGCTGCAGTCCCATATAGGCGCCCATATAGATATGCGCTGCCAACTGCAGGGCCAGTCCAGTCATTGTGCAGCGACGACGACCGAAATAATCGATCAAGCCCCAGGTGAAGGCGATGGTTAACACAAGCTTGACGATACCATACGCACCCGAGGAAATGAGCGACTGGTCGGCACCATCGACACCGGCGTACGTAAAGATGGTCGTGACGTAGTAAGTGATACCGTTTCCACCAGTCCACTGAGCAATCGTGTGCATGGTCATGAGAAGCCAGAATCGTTGACGATAGTTAGGGTTGGTCTGTGACTCTTTGAAAGCATTCCAATGCGAGATGGATTTGAGGTCTGCTCGCTCCCGTGCCTGGCTATCAATCTCCTCGAATTCATCCACCACGCTTTTGTCGTCAACTGACTTGCCGCGAAGGCGAGCCAATACCTCCTTTGCCTCCTCATGGCGTTGCTTCGAGGCAAGGTAGCGAGGACTCTCCGGACACAGCCAGGAGAGGAAGAAGGCGATACCGGTAGGGATGAGAGGGATGGCTTGGACTAGGCGATATTGGGTGCGTGTGGCGGGCATGTGGAGATTGGCGCCATAATTGATGAAGAAACCTAGTGCGAAGTCGTATTAGCGTTGTGTTGTGGTGAGATTGCAGAGTGAGGAAACAAAGACATACCGACAGCGAGGATCAACAGCAGGACCACCATGTAAAGACTGACGGCGAGGCCTCGCGTCTTCCTTGGCGCGACTTCCGACAGGTACAGAGGTGAGGTGACAGTCAATAGGCCGGCACCCAGACCCGCGAAGATTCGGGCGAAAAGGAGCAAGCCATATATGCCAGAGGAGAAGATTTGGATCAGTGTTCCGATCGCCCACACGATCACGGCCAGTCGCCACGACCATAGACGCCCGAGGCGATCATTCAAATCTAGACCAGCGAGCGCGCCGAAGGCAGCACCCAGGACATTGAACGAGGTGATGTTAGCCGTACGGTTGGCTAAGCCGGTCGCGTCGTTCTTCCAGTGATCTTTGACGAGGTTATAGTCGATGGTAAAGGAGGTGAGCTTGACGCTTGCGCTAAAGCCACCCTCATCATAACCTGGACGGCGATCGGAGGTTAGCTATAAGCAAAGGCAAAGCAAAAAGAAAATGAGTGGGAACGCGATGAACGCGAGGGACGCGAGCTGAGTAGTGTATAAATGACTTGCATGATCTCGCAGGATCTACCCGTACGATCTCCATTTTGAAGCCACACCGTAAGGTGTAAGATGATAAGAAGAGCGAATGAACGAACCTTTAGGAATACCACCACAGGCGATGACTAGAACCACCAGAGCGTAGTAGGGACTAGTAGTCCAGCGTGCTGGTTCCCACCATGGCATGATCTATGATCTCAAATTCAAATCCCTTTAATTAGGAATTGGTGGAGGCGTATATGAAGAATCTGGGGAAAGGCGGAAATCACGGCAAGGAGTGGGTTGCGAAGGAGCAACTCGAACGAGAAGTGGATTTGAAGGGGGCGAGAGAGAGCCACAGCTAAGGTTCACTGTTGGTTCGGCATCCCGTGCTCTTCTGCTTTTTTTCCACGGGGGGGAAAGGGAAGAGAAGTGGGAACCCTTCAAGTGGCCAGTGGACTCGGTCAACGTCCGAACCAGAATTGCCCCCCCTCTTTTTTTCCACCTCATACCACTTTGCCCACTTTGCCCACCTGGACGATCGAATATGCTGCCGAGTCCTTAGCCTGGTCTAGGCTGCATACAATTCATCTTGCATCCTACCCGTTCGCAGGGTGCCTCGTGCACGGAAGTACCCTGCACTGTATAACCATATGTATGGAGTATACTCCGTACTCCATACTTCTTCAGTCGGATCACGCCGCTGTGGTACTATCCGCAATCCACTGGGTGGTTCTCGCAATGAGAAGGCTCCGCTAGACGGCAACGCCCCTTTTTTCTTACCACTCTCCTTATCGTTGTCATTACTTTAGCCGAAAGCGCGTGAAATATGCAACGGATAGTATCGCCCATTCACCGAGGTGGATAGGTCTGCTACTCTGCCAGCCTGCCTCCCGGACGACTTCCGCATCCTTCTCCCCTCTAAACACCACCTTTACATCCCACGCCCTGGGTAAATTGTCAATAGCCAAGGTGGGTCAGATCTGTTGTCCGTACTCCGTACCGTGTTGGACAACGGCACGCGGCAGATTTTTTTTAGATGATTCAAGTTTTCCTGCTTTGAAGGCCCCTACGGACGTTGGCCGATCCCTTAGACGGCATGTTGCCGGTCAGAACTGCCCTGAGGTTGAGACCCCGTTGTATCAGTGCCTGGTCATCGGTAAGTGCGGATGCCAGAGGCTTCACTCTTCTCTCCATTTTTTGTCCCTTCCTGAAGCCCTTTCATGTGCGATATCAATCTTTGTTGACACCATGCTTACTTCAACTCAGCCTCCTTCTCAAATTCTGGGGAGCCCTCCACGTATCTCTCTCACGGGAGCCCCTTCGCCTCGATTTGATCGTCGTGCGTCCCATGGTGCTGCACCTGTCAAGTTACCTGTCAAGCAAAGAGTTCCCCTGAAATCATGGGATAGTCATATGCATGTCGTGGAACCAGAACGGTTTCCTATCTCGAAGTCTGCTGTATACCAGCCATCTATCCATACCCTAGAAGATGCCTTGAACTTCGAGTCGACTATTGGAGTCGAGAACCTTGTCTTTGTGCAGCCTTCTATCTACGGCACTGACAACTCATGCATGTTGTCTGCTCTAGCTAAACTAGGCCCCTCTCGAGGTCGTGCTGTCGTGGTCATTGACCCTGATACCATTACCCAGGAGACCCTAGACGAATGGCACACCCTTGGCGTCCGGGGTTTACGAGTCAACCTACAGTCAGTTGGCAAGATCATGGAACAAAGCGAGTTGGAAGCAACATTAAGACGCCATGCCGATATTGCCCGTCCCCGTAACTGGATGATCGAGGTATACGTTCCTCTCAAGATGATCCCCATGCTCGAATCCATCGTCCCTCATCTTGGTGTTACTTTCTGCATCGACCACTTTGGCAGCCCCGAACTTTCCCCCATATCCTTGTGCAAGGACGAATCTCCCTTTGACCCATACGCACTTCCCGGCTTCAGCTCATTGATCTCCCTGATCCGTACTGGGAGCACCTACATCAAGGTGTCCGCCCCCTACCGCTTGACCAAGGATGCCGGGATGCGTGACCTAAAGGCCATGGCCCGGGAATTCCTGTCTGCCGCCCCCGACCGAGTGATCTACGCTACCGACTGGCCGCATACTCGTTTTACTGGTGTTGACATTAGCCCATTTACGGAATGGTGCTTGGACCTCTGCGTCCACGAACCCGGACTGGCAGAGAAGCTGTTTCGGAGGAACACAGAGCGAATGCTGAAGGTGGAATCTACCTGAGTATCAGCATGATTGAGTCCTGCAAAATGGGACTGTATATAGCATTTTTTGTGGCATGAATTGGCGTCTTTGTGTTGCATTTCAGCATTTATTTTATACCAGGTAGCGGATGGCTTGGGCGAGAACTAGCCAAAATATGAACGACATTTTTATTGAATACATTCAAGTATAAACGTTTATCACGGATTTCATGGATACAAGACTAAGAACTCTCTCATTGCTATGTGATTCCGATATCGATTCAATGGAAATTATTGACATTGAACAAGGTATCTTGCGGTTGAACGAAACTCGTGCGCACGATTAACATGACCCTGATTCTCTATCCGCCTTGCCTTAGACATCCTTTGCATCCTGGAAGAGAACGTGCGAGGTGCAAATCTTCTTGGGTCCCTATGACATTGAAGAATTAATGGTAAGTACTAGTAACTGGTATCTTGATATTTCTTTTTCATTTGCTCTGACTTACAATCTCGTAGCAGCAAGCGGGTCGAGACTGGTCCTCGCACAGCTGGGGCTGCGACAACGCTTTGCCTATTCTTGGAGTTAGTATCTTGAGCAGCACATTGGCAAATACATCTGCGGGGCAAAACATACAGTCGGTGGCCTCGTTGACCTTCGGGTTATTCTCATTTGCCTTCAAACCGCGGCAGCAGTAGGGTGTCTGAACCATGCCAGTGTGATCGGATGCGAACTTGCAGCTCATGTTAATCTTGGTGGCTGAGCCCAAGGCCAGAGCGGTAGCCAGGGCGAGGATGGTAGCAGAGACACGCATGTTGACTCGTGGGAGGGAGCGTTTGGATTAGGTCGTTTATTGTCGTTGTGAGGATATGGTCAGTCGAGGTATACTTGGGGGAGTTCAAGTTTGTAGAATTCAATGAGTCCGCTTAAGCCACGCTGGACTACGAAGGGTCTTCGCGTTCGCGATTCTGGGAAATTCCTTACTCCATTGACCAATCTCCCCCTTCTACAGAGGCATGGAGGCGAGCATGAGGTGCTATGATTGGCTGAGTTGGGGTGGTTGGCTCATCCCCTTACATTCTTTTTGAGTCGCGAATGTCGGAGGCGTTGTCAACAAGGGCCGCTCGTGCGCGTTGCAGGGTAAAGTTAATTATGCGTGGTTTTGTTTTTATTTTATTATCCCTCCTCCCATGTTTGTTGCCTCACTGTGTACATCCTTGGATACCAGGGTCTTTCTAAGGGGTATACCGTATGATGCGTCATGTGCGATCTTGTTGAGTACAACGACGGAGTTATGATTAATAGATCGGGTTGGTGAGGAGTCTGCTCAACATCTTGTAGGGCTAATGCTTTGATACGATAAATGTACTAAAGCGCATTGTGTTAAGATTGATTATCCGTGGGTTCCCAAAGGAGATCATAGATCCAGTTCCTATCTGTGCACCGGGGTTGGCCGAGGGCTACTGCAGGTACTCAGCACCCTCGAATGCGGGGAATACGATTTACTACTACGAGAACGAGTAACATTACTTGTTAGTACGAGCATTAGTTACTCCGGCGCCCAATCTGCCTGGTAGCGGTGTGAACCCCTGCACGAAACAGCGCCCGCCACTGGACCACGTCGTCACTCATCGGGCAGTGGCCAATGAAAACGATCAGATGTCAACGGGGCATTTGTTGAGCCCAACGATTAGCCAGGATCTTGATAACTAAGCGTCTCCACTCCAATCGTTGAAGTTCATCAGACAATCATAATACAGTGGCCCCTCCCGCCTGACCTGGGGTTCCCCTCTCATTCAAACTTGAACACTCTCCTTTATTACACACCACCTCGATCATACCAAACAATGAAACACTCCAACCCCGCCGACATGGAACGCAACGTCTATATTCCGCTCTGTATCTGCTTCATCTCCTTCGCCGTCATCGCATACTCCCATTAGTGGGCTGTTCTTGTCCGGATACCCCAGATTCCGCCTCACCTGAACAGCCTAACCTGAAGAGAACACCACTTCCCCGTGCGCACCGAAGGATCAATCACACACAATGCCACAGCCATATCTGATTCATTCAACAGCACAAGCACAAGCACAAGCACAATTCTCAAAGTCCTTCCTCCCCATCGCCTTGGTCCCGTCAGATCTTGCGCATACTCGGTCGCTGCTACGAGACTAAGTGTTGTCCTGGCCAAATGTCGGCACACTCATCGCATTCTTGTCGTCTAGAATCGGGAATGCCGACTATACTCTCTGCGGTCGAAACCTACAAAGCCTCTGATACCATGTCGTCCCCCTCTCCTTCGTCTGCCATTAGATGGAGAGCACGCCTGGCCTGTGAACGCTCACAAAGGACGTCCGAGTGACAACCCCTCGTAAAGTTGCATCAACGACTTGATGCAGCGTCTCAGATATGTGTTGTCGCTTTGGGGAACAGAACACCTCACCACACCTCCCACATCATCATGAATATATCGACCATATTCGACCTTGACGCCGCTCGGTTGGCGAGCTCGAAGCGTCACTGAACAAACATTCCACCCATTCACTTCCCATTTCCTTGTCTCAACAAATCTGAAACCATGGCTGCAATAGTTTGCCAGTACAGCAACACTTTTATACATGGCACAGTATACCTCGGGCTTTGCTCAGTGCCATGTTCACATTCATTTATCTTCTACCTTTCAATACTTAAGCGATATCCTATACAAGATGGAATCTACATATACATTACTACTATCTATCAAATGCCGCAATGCCGAGGCACGGAAATACCGGAGCCTACCGTAATCCTAACTACTTCAAGTTTACGGAGTACTCTAGATGTACATACACTATGCCCGTCTTAGGGTATGCCCGGCCCAGCCCGGTCTAGAGCTGATTTATAATCACGTGTGATGAGCAATCAGGCGCTCAGGCACCCCAATGCGTCCATGTATTTCGGCGCGTATCGAAGCCCGATATCGTCACCACCTTTTTTTGTCAGCTCATTTCTTCCCCTCCTTGTAAATACGAATACTACCCCTCCTCCATGCTTTTCCGCTCCCTCCCCACATCCTCTCGCAGCCTTCGCAGCTCTTCCTTATTCCGGTGCCCCGGCAAACACATTCACACCGGTCGACCGACCGTAAATCGAACACTGGCTACCCTGAAGCCCTTGTCTTCGCCCTCCAGTTCAACTGCTCCGAGCTCCCGTCTTACCTCAATTACCCGCCATTTTGCCTCTTCTCCTTCCCTTGAGAGTAAGACTTCTTCAACAATGGCTCCCGTCGACGTTCAGCAATATGATTACATTGTCCTGGGTGGTGGCAGCGGTGGTAGCGGTAGCGGTCGCCGCGCAGCCGGCTGGTACGGCGCAAAGACCTTGATCGTGGAGAGTGGCCGATCTGGCGGTACTTGCGTCAACGTTGGGTAGGTTTTCCATTGCAAGAATCGTTGTGTCGGTTATGATAGATTGATATACAGCAAGAACATCCAATGCTGACCGGAATGTCTAGATGTGTTCCCAAGAAGATGACCTGGAACTTCGCGACCATCAACGAGATGCTCGAGGTTGGCAAGCACTACGGCTATGATATCCCCGAGAAGGTCAAGTTTGATTATACCCACTTCAAGAACACCCGCGATGCCGTCATCAAGCGATTGAATGGTATCTATGAGCGCAACTGGGGCCGAGAAGGTATCGACCTTGTCCACGGCCGTGCTCGCTTTGTCGAGTCTAAGGTGATCGAGGTTGCCAATGAGGACGGCAGCGTGTCTCGCTTCACTGCGCCGCACATTCTGATCGCTACCGGTGGCCGTCCCAATGTTCCCAAGGTGCCCGGTGCCGAGCACGGTATCACTAGCGATGGCTTCTTCGAGCTCGAAGAGCTCCCTCCCAAGGTTGCTGTTGTCGGTGCTGGCTACATTGCCGTCGAGTTGGCTGGTGTGATGAATGCCGCAGATGTCGAGACTCACATGTTCATCCGTGGCGAGCACTTCTTGCGCAAGTTCGACCCTATGGTTCAGAAGACCATGACTGACCGTTACGATGCTGCCGGTGTCAAGCTTCACCGCAACCACTCTGGCTTCAAGGAGGTCAAGCTTATTCGTGACGGCAAGGGCAAGGATCGTCTGATCAAGTTGATCAGTCACGACGGCTCGGAGCTGGAGGTCAACGAGCTCCTGTGGGCTGTTGGCCGTGCTCCGGAGATCGAGGACTTGCACATTGACATCCCCGGCATTAAGCTAAACCCTAGCGGCCACATCCTTGTCGACGAGTACCAGAACACCTCTGTTGAGGGAGTCTACGCCATTGGTGATGTTACCGGCCAGGCCGAACTCACACCCGGTATGTACCACCTCGCTACCCTATAGTCAAGAGTATGATATTCTAACACGAGCGATAGTTGCCATTGCCGCCGGTCGCCAGCTTGGCAACCGTATCTTTGGTCCTCCCGAGCTCAAGGACTCCAAGATCTCGTATGAGAACATCCCGACTGTCGTCTTCTCCCACCCGGAGGTTGGTGTTGTCGGTCTCACCGAGCCCGAGGCCCGCCAGCGCTACGGCGACGACAAGATCAAGATCTACCACACCAAGTTCACTGCCATGTTCTATGACGTTCTCCCCGCCGAGGAGAAGCCCAAGAACCCCACTGAGATGAAGATCATCTGCGCTGGTCCTCAAGAAAAGGTTGTCGGCCTGCACATTCTGGGCCTGGGTGTTGGTGAGATGCTGCAGGGATTCGGCGTCGCCGTGAAGATGGGTGCTACCAAGCAGGACTTTGATAGCTGTGTTGCTATCCACCCAACTAGCGCCGAGGAGCTGGTCACCTTGCGGTAGATCTTTCGTCATCGCCAATTTTACCCTACATGAACAGCACTGTCCGTGGTGAAGTTGAATCGTGAATGAAAATAGATAATAAACATGAATACGAATCAGGCTTAGTACAATTGATCCCCAAACCTTTTGAGCCAAAAGCAATCTAATATCAGAGCGAAAAGGCTGATCGTATGACAAAATTGTAAGGATGGATTTCTCGTGGTATTATCTACAAATCAGATAAGAGCTGGTCATCTTCCTCGCTCATCGGAAATGAGCTTAGGGCATTCCTACTCGAACGTTGGTATGCTCATTCAACCCCCATGCCTGTGAGCTGGAGTCATGTACGGTTGTCCGTCTCATATCCCGCTTATATTTACGGAGAAATGGACCACCAACCGCCCGATGCATCGTACAAGTATTGTCCCAGATAACCAAATCCCCAGGCGCCTGCCATTCAATCTCCACTGTATTTTCTTCACGCGTAGCATGCTGAAACAATCTATCGATAAGCGCTTGAGATTCATCTGGCTCGAGTCCCTCGATGTGATGCACATGAGCTGCGATGTACAAATTCATGCGATCAGAGGTCTCGTGGCGCTGAACCAGTCTGTGCCGGCCCATTGGAAAATCAAGCGGGTTGATATGAGCGAACGCTTCAGGGGCAGCCATTTTGCGCGAGTGGTGCATTGAATGACAAGCAACATAGTCATTTCTCACCAGTTTTTCCTTGAGATCAGTTGGCAGCTCGTCAAACGCGGTTCTCGTATCTGCGAATGCTGTGTGACCTCCCATTCCCTGCGGTGGAAGCTCGTGGGCTAAAAGAAGAGAATATCCAGCACGGCGGGGGTTGAAGCTAGAGTCCACGTGGAATAGATCATTGCCCTGTGATTATCAATGGTCAACATATGCGCTCCATCAAAGCCTTGACTTAGCATACTCTATTTGCTTGTCCTCGGGCACTATCAGCGTCGAGAATGGTCCCGTCAAGCTCAACATTACTAACGTCAAACAGCTCGGGATATCTGAGCCGATTCTTTCGACCAGCAGCAATGTACGGCTTCACATCATCGAGCTCCCCAAACTTTCGGGAGAACTCGATATGGGCCTCATCGGTCAGACCAGTGGTGCGGAAAATGACAACTCCGTACTGTGATGTTTTTATTAACTTCGGTACAAGACAATGCTGATAAGCTGCTCACCTTCGTAACCGCCTGGAATATCTCTCTAAACACCTCGTCGGATAGAGGTAAGGAGAAATCCACACCGCTAATCTCTGCAGCGAAAGTCGGGTGTAGCTCTTTAACAGAGATGAGAGAAAACGGCACTTCGTTCTTTGCAACAGTCATTGTGAGTGAAAGGGTTTCTGAAAATATGGTTCTTCAAGATGACAGTAGTATAATAGGGTTTGCTTAGATGTCTAATCTTCGTAAATAATACTCATCGATACTCAGCCCACGATGTTCTTAAATACTTTGTTATGTATCATGACATCGGACGAGAATTAAAGCCTATCAAAGACCGACGCGAAAAGAAATACCGTCCTCAGAACCATCTTTAGCCGTATTGTATGATTCTCCGCAGTATTGTGATCGATTTTTCATAAAGTTGCTCGGCTGGAGTTATATTATCTTTACCCATCTACTCCCGAGATCCGATCGCAAAGCTGTTGGCAATTGTCGATTTTAAGAATAAGCCAGGAAAATAAATACCAGTATTATTAGTCTATACAGTGCTTCCGCATTAGTCGGATTAATTGACGACGAATCCATTCATTCTCGCCCTTACTATTATAGGGACACCACGCTATTCAGTAAGTACAAGGCAGAGATGAAACAAGACAATCTGGTCCACCCGGACCCATGCTGCAAATACTAAGACGCAAGCAGGCAATAGCAATTTAATAAACGCGTTGTCTATTCAAATGATTCTTGAATGTATTGGTCACAGCTATAATCGCCTACGTGGAGATCGTTCCCTATTCGAGTTGCTTCCAGGTGGTGGACAGTGTAACCCGTGGACGCGAGAACTCTTTATCCAAAAGTATCTTCTGAGGCCGTTAGCCAGGAATGCATCGAATTATGATATTTCCGAGGTCAAAATTATTATTGATTCAGCCCGTGGGCGTATTGCTGGTCTTCACTTGTGCACGGCTCGAAATAATTGCCCTATGATTTTTTGTTTGCGCTGTCTCAAAGCTGATATTGATCAAATATCGGTAGCGATGGAATGATATAGAGACACAGAGGATATGACTTCGACTATTTCATGGTCGATTTCCTTTAAAAATCAGTGTCAACAGTGACTAGAAACTTCGAGCAGGTGTATTACTATGTCAATGAACATACCTAGTAGTGAAATAGATTTCGTTGATGAGAGATTATTATAACATTAGTGTAAGAAATAGCTTGAAATATTTTCTTCCATGGATATAGATCCAAGGGCCCGAAGAGGCTTCCTGCTTTTAGGGACAGAGAAAAACCTTTTGGTAAGAACACTCCATGGTCTAGTATCTACGCCAATATGACACCCCATTTGATCCAAGTTTCAAGTGTTGTCTGCTGCAGCTCCAGCTGTTGTTTTTGGGTCGGGGAAACTGGTCCTAACCCTCGCTTTCCCCTAGACTCTGTGGTTTCACGCAGAACCGGCGTTTTCTCCTCGTCATGTGCAAAAGTGAAGGAGCGAAACTCAGCATTGGTCCAGTCCGTTGCTATGATGGGTTAGCACGGGACAATAGTATGCGAGAAGATAATAACCTACCATGTGAATTAACGGCATTCACCCAGTCATCTGTAAGAAAATGCAGAAAGCAGCCATGTGACACCACCACAATCTCCTTCTCAGGTCGCTGGCTCAGCCACTGTCGTGCCGATTGAGCTCTTTCCAAGAGCCTTTCTGCGACCGCGGCCCATTTTCCTTGCTATAATTACGAAGTTTGTTTAGCCTGAGCCAAACTAGACAGATTAGACGTCGGAAGCGTACCTTGATGTGCCAGCCAGGCTCTACCAAAGAGAAATCTACCGGTGATTTCTCAAACTCGGCCATAATATTGAGCAGGTCACTTCCAGTGTCACAAATAAGATCACTTGCTTCCTGTAATTCTGGCCAGGCAACCACCTGCAAGCCAGGGAACGCCAAAAGCGCGGTCTGAATCGTGCGTCGCAATGGCGATGCCAGAATCAATTTTATATTTTTTGACGAAGAGAAGCTAGCAGCCAGTTCCCGAGCTTGCTCTTCTCCCAGAGGTGTTAGTTCGGGATCAGGCAAATGGTGGTTTGCATGGCTAAGATTATGAACGCCTTGCGCGTGGCGCACGCAGTGAACAATTGGTGACATGGATATCTCGCGGAACCGCCCGAGTCGGTTTTCACTAGCTGGGATATAAGTGGCTGGATTTTATTTATGTATTTTTTGACGGAAGAATCGGACAAAGAAAGGGACCTCGCTCGTGCCGACAACAGTAGGTCACTATGCTCCCAGAGCCCCAGAGTCCAGGTCGGGGATTCGCTGATAGCAACCAATCTCGGAAGTGGTGGTGAGGCTGAGACATTATGTCAAATCTGCGGGGGCCAAATCGCTATTTTTGTTGACTCACATGATATGATTCCAAGTTCATAGGAGAGCAAGACGGAGCTCCGGGGCTTTGGCCGGAGCTTAGTAGAAAAGGGGATAGTCGCCACCACAGGCGCCTAAGGTACTAGTAGTCCATATTCGATGATCGACCCATTGTTGTGGATCCAAGATATGAAGTCAAGCTTGGAAGTATAGATAGATTCAATTTATGAGGATTGGCTCGTGGTCAATCATCTTAATACTCTGGAACTTAAGTCAAGCGTGTTTAATCAACTTCAAGTTGAAGATATAACTTCCGTCTAACGAAAAGCGTACCTTATTAACTTATCCAGTACCCAGTACATGAACCCTTGTCAAGGAGGCATTGCAATAAATTAAATATACAACTGGCAAACCTAGTTTAAATTATAATTTATTGCTCCAAGCCTCTTTATTTGCTGTAAATTAGCATTTGAACCTGAAGTGGAAATATTTGTGGCCTCAGGCCCATGATTGAAGATCTAACACAACCCGACCTTGCAATTTCCCACCCCTCATGTCCTCGAACACGCGGTCAATGTTCTGCACTTTTTCCACCTGGAAAGGAGTAGAGGCAACTCGTTTCGCCATATCAAGCGTTTCAATAGCATCCTTCCGATTACCGACAGTGCTGCCGACAATTCTCAGCTGCTTCGAGACCATGATATGAGGACAGGCGTTTTCGATTGGTTGTGGATCGCCAGGAACACCAACACAAACCAAAGTTCCATTGAAATTCAGGAAGTCTAATCCTTGTGCATACGCGGCATTGCTGGCACTGCAAATAACCACCGCCGAAGCCCCAGCACCTCCAGTGGCAGCCATAACCATTTCGGCAGCGCTTTTGCCTCGATCGCCAGTAGAGCATTTGGTGATATCGATAAATACCTCGGCACCGCATCCCTTGACGAATTCCTCTTTCGATCCAATATCCAGTCCAATGATTCTGAATCCCATCCCTCGGCTTCCAAGCTGCACTCCCAGATGACCAAGCCCACCACCAGCCCCAGCAATGACGACCCAGTCCCCTGACTTAGCCTTACTCTTCTTGAGGGCTGAGTAGACTGTCACTCCGCCACACAGTAGTGGTGCGGCCATTTCACTTGACAGTCCATCTGGAATAGGTGTGACATAGTGGGCGGGGGCGAGAACAAATTGCTGGAATGTTCCCGGCCATGTGAAGCCAGAAACCTTCTGGTTTACACAGACACCATCTGCACCAGAGAGACAAGCAGCACAATTTCCACAGGCGAAGGCTATCCATTTGATTCCGACACGGTCACCAATACGGATGCCTGAAATGTCACTAGATGGACCCATCTGGGCCACAATGCCGACACCTTCGTGCCCACCAACTTGGCCACTTTTGATGGGTTCGGGTAGGAATTTCCACTGTCGATAATCAGCATTATAAAAGAATTTATACGTTTACATCTATATTATTAAGGGATGCAGCTTACTGTATTTGTCATCAGACTAAGATCTGAATGACATACACCGGAATGGGTACTATATTTGAACATGAGTATTGGATCGAGCGAGAGCATAATGGAAACCATACATCTTCACCAACACCTCTCCGGGCCCTGGAGTTGGAGTTTTGACATCCACAACATTGGTGGATATCTCACCTGGCTTGTCGTAGACAAGGGCCTTGTGTGTCTTTGGGATGTCCATTTCGGGGCCTTTGCTTCGTTGGGCAGAAGCAAAAAAGGATGACGATAGTTCAGAGAAAAGACAACTGCTGAAATCTTGTTTCTTATTTCTGTGAGATACTAAGATTTACACTGAAGTAGGTTCTAAAAGCTATCATATATCAATTATCACTACCGTCATTTTCCATCTTGAACCGACTAGCACCGCTCGGGCCCTTAGTCAACTATAACCGTGGCAGCAGACTAGTGAAAGCCGAATTTCGCAAGTCCATGGCTACAGATATCATACCACAAAATACCAGCAATTGCTATTTCAAGTCCATTTCCGTCCTCACCCGGGGTTCCATCCGGCTGAACTTTTTCCTGGGAACGGCTAAAGATGATTCCA
The DNA here is from genome assembly GCA_031761475.1 of Penicillium pancosmium. NCBI lineage: Eukaryota > Fungi > Ascomycota > Eurotiomycetes > Eurotiales > Aspergillaceae > Penicillium > Penicillium pancosmium. The sequence goes on along the minus strand of JAVMSB010000323.1, from coordinate 10,260 downwards.
TTCTACTCAAGCATAAGTCCCGTCATAGCTGGTCGAACTAATTTAAATCTCTACTAGTCCTTCCAATTTTCTCGCTCAGTCCTTTTATTATTTCCATCTTCAAGCAGTATTCTTCTAGTATATTCTAGCCAACCATGGGAAGTTCCGATTACACCTTCGAAACATTTTTCAATGTTGTGAATGGGGAATGCCGCAGTGCATTCAAATTTAGATATGGAACTGATCCATCCACGGGAAAGAAGCTGTGGGACTGGCCAGTGGCCACCGCGAACGATGTGGAGGAGGCTGTGCAATCTGCGAATGATGCCTTCAAAGTCTGGTCGAGCACTCCGATTGAAGAGAGAATGGAGAAGATCAGCCAGTGGAAGGAGTCTTACAAAGGATACTGTGAGGATTTCACCACACTTCTTATGGCGGAATGTGGTAAGACCCGCGCGTTGGCAGCTGGCGAGGCGAATGAAGTGATTTCGTTGTTTGACCATCACTTGCAACTGCGCATTCCCGAAGAACGGATCGAAGATGACCATCGAATTATCACGACACGCCATGTTCCTGTGGGAGTAGTTGCTGCCATCTGCCCTTGGAATTTTCCTGTCGTCTTATCCATGGGCAAGATTCTTGCAGCAGTCCTAAGTGGTTGCAGCATTATTGTGAAACCTTCGCCATTCACACCATACTCTGCACTGAAATTGGTGGAGTTGGCGCAACCTTTCTTCCCGCCCGGTGTGATCCAGGTCCTTGGGGGTGATGATTCTCTTGGGCCTGCACTTGTGAGCCATCCTAACATCCACAAAATCTCGTTCACTGGATCCAGCGCTACTGGAAAGAAGATCATGCAGTCAGCTGCCGGAACGATGAAGCGTGTGACTCTAGAACTGTAGGTATCTTTTGAATCCTCTCTAACCACCAACAATACTAATGTTCGTTTTAGTGGCGGTAATGACCCGGCTATTGTTTTCCCCAACGTCGACATTGAAAAGACAGCCTCAGAAGTTGTCCAAGGTTGTTTTGTGTTCTCTGGCCAAGTGTGCGTTGCTATCAAGAGAGTGTATGTGCACGAGGATATTTACCAGCCATTCCTGGATGCCATGGTGAAGGCTGCATCGATGATTCAGGTTGGCGAAGCCACAAATAAGAACACGACTATGGGGCCTATGCAGAACGAGATGCAGCGCCAACGGGTACAGGAGCTTATTGCTGACACTGAAACCAATGGCTACACCTTTGCACTACCACCAAGATCTTTTGAGAGCAACTCTGGATATTTCCTCTCGCCAGCTATCGTCGACAACCCTCCTGAGAATTCGCGCATCGTCGTCGAGGAGCAATTTGGTTCGTAACCTTTCAGGCTGTATAGATGCCCACGGGCTGCAATGGCTAATTGGTTCTCTTTCTTGTTTAGGGCCTATTATACCGGTACTCAAGTGGAGTAACGAAGCAGATGTTATCGCCCGTGCCAACAACACAAAATCTGGTCTCGGTGCCTCAATTTGGAATTCTGACGCAACTCACGCCGAGCGGGTTGGACGGCAAATTCAGTCAGGAAGTGTTTTTATCAACTCCTCGGCAAAGACAACACCTCGGGGCATGCTTTCCGGACACAAAGAAAGTGGAATTGGCGGAGAGTGGGGTTCGACAGGCATTCTTCACTACTGCAACGTGCAAGTCATGCATGTTTTCAAGTAAGGTGAACCGTGGAACTGTCTTCCCCACGCGAGGTTTTTCCCCGTCTTTTGCCGGCTAAACTGTTTCGGGCGGCTTCTGCGGGGAATGCCGAGGCCGTATAAATTTCCCCACGAGAAAGAATGGAAAAAAATTTCATAGAATCAAAATGATAAAAGTCTTGCTGCATATCTCTCTGTCTAGATGACTCGTAGTCGCAATATTCGTCTTTATCGCGCGTGTGAACGCTGCCGTCAACGCAAATTGAAATGTGACCCGTAAGTTGCGACCCGCTCGTCACTGGTGATACCAGTATGCTGATTACTTCAAGGACAACTTCGCCCGATGGAAGCAAGTCACCTTGCTTAGAATGTATTCGTGCGGGCGAAGAGTGTGTTCTTGCAGGCTCACGGCGAGGAGGGGACTTTTCAAAGTTTCGACGCTCAGCTCGAAAACAAAGGCTGGAGAACTTAGTATCCATTCCCAACCACGATGATGCGAATGAAGTCGAATTTCAACAAAACAGTGAATGCGAGAAGGGATCGGAGGACCCAATCTATGCAGAGTTAACCAATCCCGGGGATGCTCTTCAGATTCTTGCTAGGCTAGCTGCGAATGATCCGAAACGTTATCGTGAAGACACGAACCCAAGGGCTCGGGAGTCACCAGAAAGCGATTCTTGCAAAAATGAGGTCAACTCGGTTGAAAGTTCCATCAAACGCATACAAACCCCCACATTACAGCGCCCACTTTCTGAGACGGAGACATTGGTGATTGGCATTCTTGGCACAGACACGGCTCGGAGCTTGTTGAATCAGTAAGGAAATCCTTATACAACAATCTTGCAGGCCGGGAACTAACTGTACAGCTATGCTGATAATTACCATCCATTCTGTCCGCTCGCACCTAAAAGTGTTCTAGCCACAAGTGACATCCGAAGAACAGCAATCAACGAACCGCTGCTTCTTACTGTCATCTTGACGATCGCCTCAAAAGACGAGACGGCATATCAAGAGATCCACCAACAGTGCTGGCAGTACTTGAAGAAGCATCTCTTAGATGTACTGCTGGCGGCACCTTCAACTCTCAACGTTGGTACCGTTGAAAGCCTCCTGCTACTTGCAGAATGGGTTCCGTATCTACAGCTGGAGACCGGATCATATCCAAAGCTATTCCCCGGAAATCTGAGCGCAGTTGAGGACAATATGGCTTGGTCACTTATTGGTCAAGCAGTGAGACACTCCTATCTTCTTCGACTCGACAAAGCGTCATTTCGAGAGAAAGTGCGAGGAGAGCCGGAAGACATAGTAAACCGGAAACAACTAGCTTGGATCTGTAAATATTACTACCCAAACACGATTATTCGGCTTTGCTAATCATCTCAGTTGTCTATATTGCCGATCGCCAGATATCAGTACGAATGGGGCAGTCATTTTGGTCTCGTGGACCGTCCCTATCGACAAGATTTACAGCTGATGATTTCCCAAGTCTTCGACTCAGTGTGGATGCCGAGCACAACTACGCGCAAGTGCTCCAGGCTACAATTGAGCTCACGCAGCTTCTTCACAATGCGCACGATATTCTCTACTCATCAAAAGAAAGACGAATGCAAATGGTACACTGGGGCGACTATAATCGCTATCTAGACGACTTTCGCCGGTCTTTGTCCGCATGGCATGATCGCTGGGGCAAACTCGACGCGTCTCCAAAGCTGTATAGCACATTGAGGATTGTTAAAGAATACGTACGTCTATACGTATGTGCATTTTCTTTCCAATCAATTCTTTCAAGGGCCGTACAAGAAAACCGCAATCATGATGCCATTGGGTCCCCGCCAGGAAAGGCCTCTTCGCTTTTCCCCCAAGGAATCATGTCCACTCCGGATGGGGTTTACGTCTTTGAGGCAGTTGATTCTGCGCAAAAGATACTCATGATTTCCAATGAGACGGATCCGGTGGCACATATTCGCTATATGCCATTTCGATTCTACGTTTATACAATCTATTCCGCGGTATTCTTATATAAGGCGGCTGCCTTCGGTGCCTTTTCACCATCGCAGCATAAGGATATTGTTGAGCTCGTTCAGCGATTTATATGCGTTCTCGAGCAAGCAGCAACATGCGATTCTCATATCGGATATCGTTATTCAAAACTGCTGAAAAGGATATGGCTTTCCGATGCGACGAATTCAGTACAACACGACAATGAAAATTCAGCGTCACAGATTCACCAAAATGTTATGTTTCCGACAAGTGAAGAGTCGGCGGCATATCCAACTGATTCCTACAACGCTGAACATTCAGAGATGCAAGTCCCAGTTTCTATGGACATGCTCACTCCTGACTTCAATTTATTTTGTCCGGACTTTTCTAGCTTAGAATCTGAACTCTTTGATATTGGTGCAGGTAATTTTGGATTTCCAATTAGTTACAGCCATCAAGATCTATCGTCCTAACTTAATCATATACTTGATCAACCTTCCATATCGTCAAAAAGTACAAGTCTCTCAAGTATTTGCTATGTCGCATTTAGTAATTGGGTTTGAATTCAAAGATACAAAAGAGATGGCGGACAAACTTATGCCTAGTTTGATTCTCAGTTTCGCTTTGAAGATAAATTCAGGCACTCTCCACGTGAATCTCCTGTCCTCTTTTCTCTTGGGCTTGAATAGATTCTATCGCCCTGTCTTCCAAATCCCGTTTGTTAGATGCAGCTCTCCATGGCGCTCGGTTCTCCTTCAGTAACCCTTCAACCTCCTCCAATGTCTTTCCTGCTGTCTCAGGGAAACAGAAGAACACATGAAGCGCCATTGCAAAGCTAAAAGCGCCAAAGATAAGATAGGTCTTCCATTTGATATTAACAAAAGCCGGAGGTGTGAAATAGCTCAATGCGAAGTTGAACATCCAGTTGCTGGCGGTGGAGAGCGCGACAGCTTTTCCTCGAAGGCGCAGGGGAAACAGCTCGGGTGGATATACCCAAGACACCGGTCCCCAACTAGGCGCAAAAGAGGCTACCACCAAATAGGAACAGGCAATTACCACTTTCGCGGGGCTACCGGTTATCGACCAACTTTCTTCTGCAATGTGATTCAATCCACCTGGCGGTGCTGGGGAGCCGTAGCCTCCCATGAGCCCAGCACAGAGGAACCACCATACCGTGAGAGAAATACTACCCATCAGCAGAATGGGCCTTCGGCCGACCTTATCCAGATATAGAAGAGCGGGCACGGTGACAACAACATTGATGACATAGTTGATAGAAGATGCGACCAAATTGTTGTTACCACTCAGCCCTGCCATACCAAACACAAATGTGATGTCTTGAATTCAGTTAGTAAGCCCCTATCCAAAAAAGAATAGTTGCAGGGTACTCACAATACATAATGACATTGATTCCAGTCAATTGCGACCATATCTGCACGAAAACTCCAATATGGAGTCTCCAGAGCATTGGCGGCTTTACCAGTTCAATGAAAGAAACATCAGATTGAATGCGGTCCATATCACACGCTTCTCTCAACTGCTGAAGCTCCATTCGAACCATATCATCATCAGGATTATTGTTAGCATGGATGAGCGCCAGAATCTTCTGGCAGTCGTCCCAGCGGTCCTGTTTCGCGAGCCATCGCGGAGACTCGGGCATCCAAAATATTCCAAAGAAGAGAAAGATGGCTGGAATCATCTGCAGAGCCCAAGGCACCCTAAATGATGCCGTGCCTTTCAGAAACGAACATCCATATGAAATGTAAAACATAATCAAGATGCCCCAGGTAATGGCCCATTGCTGCGCACCAACGACAAGGCCTCTCTTATGAGCTGGTGCGAGCTCGGCAACATAGACTGGTACCTGGGCAGAGCATATCCCAACACAAATACCGTTGATGAATCGGCCCACAATCAGCATGGGGAAGTTTTGTGCCGCACATGAGATGACACTTCCAATGATCCTGTAATTCATAAGCCAGTGACCCCAAAAGCCTTCGAACAGAGAGAGCAGACGAACCAGATCACAGAGCCAATTTGAATCGACGATTTTCTTCCAAATGCATCTGTGAGTAGTCCGGACACAAGTGCTCCTATAAAGGAACCTCCAGGCATGGATGCTGTTATACCGCCCTGTATCAATGAACGGGGACCCGAACAATCAGGGGAATTACTGAATGGATATCCATGTGGTCCCTGGTTGAAGTAGCATTTGTATTGATTTGTTCCTATTCTGAGAAAGTATAAGAACAGAGCACAAGTAGTACTGCCATTGTATTTACAGAATAACTCACATGGCTGACATTGAAGACAGGTCAAAGCCAAACAGTGTTCCGCCTATAACCGAGATGGCTGTGATGATGTAGATGTTGGTTATCATCGTGGTGGTTTCCCCTGCGTGGGTCAGTTCGATGAATGAAGTATTGTTGAAAATGTAATAATTTGACTCATTCGAGGATGGCTGGTGGCTCTGTTTTATAGATAATATGACAAAGTTAGAAACCCCATCTCTCCATGGACAAAACCTGGAGATAATCTGGGGAAGCTCCACTGATTCTAAATTACCGAGATGAAGCTCACTCAAGTCAGAGTGTGCAATTTGACTTGGGCCATCTTTTGCCATGCTTGGCGCAAACTTTACCCTGCTGGCTTAGATTTATTGGTTAGTTTTGAAATAAGACCCCTGTCAGGCATCCACCAGGCGGCATTGGTATTGGGGGCCGGAACTGTGGGGGTCGAGAAGGCTTCAGACGGCTTTAGATGGCGGGTGTTTGTGTCCTCGACGTGATTCGGTCTAGAATGTGTCGCGCCAATGGCATAATCACACGCAATAAGATGGAGCTCTATTAAAATTCATGAGATGGGGTAATTAAACAAAAATATAGCAAAGAAAACGAGGTTGTCGTGGATCCAAGTAAACAAAATTGCCTCTTCAAAAGCCCCAATCCTGTCAATTCAAAATTTCGATTGGACAGTATACGCGACCGCAGCAGCCGTGAACGCCAAAATAAAAGCCCATCGAGTCAGGCCCCGTCGTATATGAAATTTCGCAACTTCCCCTATCGCATCCCCATCGTTGACATGAGGGAATGGCAAATCTTTCGGAACCTCCTTGCCGAGAGCTTCGCAGAGCGGCTCCCAGCCATCGCGAACATCAAAAAACATCAATCGGTCCTCAGGGACGACCTCTTTCAACCAGGAAATATGGCGAAGATAAGTCTGGCGTGTCGGTATGGCTTCACCATAGATTTCTACCCATTGATCGCGTAAAAGCGTGCAGTACGAGATAAAGTGTCGCATGCCAGGAAGAGGGAGAAGAATGGCCTGGATGCACCACATCAAAGTGAGACCCCTCACCTGATCCAGGCTCTTCTCCCATTTGATGGGGTCGCGCACTGTACAAATGACTTTGGCGGTTGGGTACAGTTCCAATAATTCAGGGACGAGTTGGCCGCCAGGACAATCGGTGATGGCAGCGTAGCCATTTAATTCGTGCTCCATGAGCTCCAATGCAGCTGATCGATCGGGCGCCGTTCTAGCCAGCCAATGTTTCAAAATTTTTCCCCATGCCTTTATTTGAGATGGAGGGCCCAGGGTGGTTTGCGTCCCACCATGCCAGATTGGGCCATCTAGCAGGGTTCCCAGGGCCATGGTGAGAGAGGCTGTTCCAGTGCGTGGAAGACCTGCCCCGATGACTTGGAGTTGGGTCCCAGGCCGCGGAAGGGAGGCCTTCTGGCCCATGCTGATGGTACTAGGATGTCGAATGAAACCTGAACCCCAAGGGCGCGGTAACGATGTTTCACGGAAGAGGCTCTGACGTCGGTGGTGCTCTCCCCCTTTAAAAGGAAGACACCGCCTATGACCGAAGTATCAGATTGAATTGGGCTGGTAATGGGATGGTCCTATTAGGTATCCGGAATCCGGATAAGTTATCAATGAACATCAGTTCACAAAGTCCTTCTATGGAACTTGACAAAAATTCAAGTGAGGCTTGAACTTCAAGTTGCTCTAAACATGATTTGTTGGTAATGGCCTCACTCAAGCACCACCTGAGAGACCCGTTCAGAGCCATCCCCCAACAGCCTCACCGTGCTCACGTCTTAATTCAGTTCCAGGGTTCTACTGATTACTCAAGGTCAATTGCCCAGGTGTGGTATCGTTGAAATTCATCTACTCCTAGTATCAATGTTATTTACAGCATCATTCGTACTATGCATCTCAAAAAGAAACTTGAATACAAGAATGTTGGAGATCCATCGATGGGTACCGTCTTGGCCATATGCGAAACATGAAATGGATTCAAAATAGTTATCTTATAGCATGATGTATGTTTCAAGAACTGTTCCTTCTCTCACACTCAAGAGGGCAGAGGTATTCCACTTTAACCAATTACTGGGGGTATCCTGGCGTGGAACCCTAGGTTCAGGTCTCATGGTTCCAAAGTGACATAGCTCTATGCAGATGCTGAATATGTAGTCGTAAATGGAAGATGGGTGCAATATCACCCATTAAAGCGCCACGGTGAAAGTTGCGATGCTAGAGAAAGAGGCAGCTCGGCAGATTAGTGGGTGCATGCACAGCGTCAAGGCTAGCAGCGCCTGCGCCACTTTCCATGCACGTTGTTGGTTCCAGAGATAAGAATCTTTCCTGGGTTCACAAGACGATATCACAAGATTTTCAATGCCGATTGATCTAGTTGCTCAGTTTGTTGTTGCGGGGTTGCCAGAAATGTCTTAGCCAGGGTTGTTCGCCACTTTGTCCAGAGCCACAGCGTGTAGGGCTGGCTTTTCGACGTCGTGGAGTAGACCGTCTTTCCGTCGCTGAAGCTGCAGGTGGACCCATTCGGCGACCTCGTTATCCTCAGTCATGGATGATGGAGGATCCTGGCCAGGCTCCGAGGATGCGGAGGCAGCAGCTGCTTCAGCCTCGGGTGGCGGGCGCATCAGAGGCACAAGCCATGCATGCCGCAGTAACATGTTGTAGGATGGTCGGTTTTTGGGATTCTTATCGAGGCAAGCTTGCACAAATGCATGAGCCTCCTCGGAGTATCCAGATTCGGGAAGGCTAGGCGGTTCGCCATGAACGATTGCCTAATTCCAATCAGGTTAGATTAAGGTCAAAATGTTGATGAGTAGCGCAAGACTCACATGAAGCTGGCTGAAGATGTTGGTGAAGGTCTCCGGCGGGTACGGATAACGTCCCATTGCGCATTCGATGACGGACAGACCCAGACTCCAGATGTCGCTTTGTACACTGTATGTTCCACCGCTGCTCGCTCCCGATTGCTGCATTCCACCGCCGGCGATTCGCTCCGGGGCCATGTAACTTTGACAACCAATGTTTGTCTTTGCAATGCTCGAGACCAAGTTCCCACTGACTCCGAAATCACAGATCTTGATCTGGCCCTTGCTATTGATCAAAATGTTCGTGGGTTTGACGTCGCGGTGAATGATGTTATGTTCGTCTTTCAGCGCCTTCAACCCCATGATTGTCGAGAGGGTGACCTTGCGCAGGATATTCTCGGGAACACCACCTTCGTACAACTTGTCGATTGAACCTCCATCCATAAACTCAACACACATATAGACAGCTCCTTCTTGGAAGAACGCTCCGTAAAAATCGATGATAAAAGGCGAGACACAGCGATGCAAAATATCCAATTCCATGATGATTTGGGCAAACTTGCTCTCATCCAGCTCAAGCCGAATTTCTTTCATGGCCATAGTCACGCCTGACAGGTTATCGTGACGGACGAGATCTTCATCTTGTCCCGGCGCTCGACTAACGATCCCACCCAGCCCCGTTCCAGGCTTTCGCATTTGCGGGCGACTGTGTCGGACTTTGTAAACCGTACCATAATTACCCTTGCCTAGCTCATCCAACCGATCGACTTCATCAAGGGAGATCTTGAAGCTATGGCCCGAGGAAAACTCCACGCCACCTCCATGCAAGATGGCCTTATTTTTGAAATTCAAGGTTCCAGCCTTGGTATCAATGAACTCGGCGTACTTGGTGAAGGCCGATTCTCCTCCGCCGCCGCCGCCGCCGCCGCTGCTGCCATTCTGCTCCGCGGGTTTGGGGTCCGTGCCATTGGCTGGCGGTGGCGGTCCGGTGACATCTGACAGCTTCAGACCAGGTTTCATACGTTTAGCTGCCAAACCGCCGGTCGGACCCGGTCGCGGAGATGCCGGTGTAGAATTGACGGCAGGAATGGAAGGGGAGGAGGACCAATCTTTGATATTGGGACGTGCGGTCGGCATGCGTCCCGCCAAAGCACCACCCGCGCCAGCCTCCTGGGATGTTGGTATCGTCCCGGTGGAGGCAGTGTGTGGTAGTGTGGTAGGGGCACCTTGTCTGGAAAGAGAGAAAGCTTTCATTTTGGCCATAATATCCTGGTTCAGTCCTCCCACTCCTTGTGAGCTCATGGATGGAAGGGGACGTGGCGGGGTACCCGCACCCTGCCGTGCGGCATTGATCTGACCGATATGTGTCGACGAGGCGGAGAGACCAGCCGTGGGTTCACTCGATGGGATCAGATTCGGCACTGAGGCCGAGCCGGCTTGCGTGACTGGTGATGCAGGGTCGAGGGGGGCGAGTTCCTCATCGGTGAGGGGGG
>JAVMSB010000322.1:0-35678 GCA_031761475.1 Penicillium pancosmium | reverse complement strand
CTATATAGTATACATTCTAGTATACTACATTCTACATCGTACCTACTATCGCCATTCCTACAGCCACCGCCGATCGAACTGAGAATAGAACATCAGCCACACTTGGGGTCCACTGAAAACTCATCGCCCCTGAGACTGTCTCTTTCAAGTTGCCATTATCATCCCTTCATTTGATTTCATTTTTATTTCCATTTTCATTTTCAAGTTAATCTGTTTAATTCCTTCCTTCCTTAATTTCTTTCTATTCCATTCCAGTTTCAGGTTACTACTACTAGTGCAGACCCTGCTAAGCGCCAACCACTCCAGCAGTACCAAAGGACAGCACCCACTGACACCCGCCAACCTCCACTTTCAACTTCCCGTCTCACCTCCCGAGCTCCCTTCCCTCCTTCATCTCCCCTCCTTTCCATCCCCCCATTCCCACGTCCACTCCCATCGCCATTATGAGCGTGAGTCTCCGCCCGATTCCAGCTCCCTTGTTCTCTCTAACGTTGCCAGTATCAGAGTCTCGGTGATAACCAAGGTGGCTACGGCCAGTATGACCCCTATGGCGCGCAACAGAACCCCTACGCCCAACAGCAACAAAGCTACGGATACGGCGGTGCCGCCGAGCAGGGCAATGGCGGATATGGTGAGTCCTCACCTCCATTACTGCTTCAAAATGATCAATCCGATCTGATCCCCCTCTCCCCTCCCTCCCTAATCGCGTCGCGACCGACTCCACCTAGCCCAGCGCTAACTCCCACTCCCCCCTCCAGAAATGTCCAACATGCAGCAGCAATCCGGCGGTGGCCCAACAGCCATCCTGAACAAGTGCAAGGAAATGAGCGATGGCATTAACCAGCTCCGCACCAAGCGCGAATCCTCCCTCATCCCCGCCCAGAACGTCCTCCTCGACAGCGCAACCAGCAAGGAAGACCAAGTCGCGCGCCAAAACGTCGACTACATCGAAGACGAGATCAACACCGCCCTGCGCTACCTGCGCGATCAGTTCAAGCGCATCAAGGAGACCCCCGGCTCCGGTGACCCGCGCGTCAGCGGTCAGGTCGAGAACGTGAGCCGTAACCTCCGCCGTGAGATCGAGCAGTACCAGCGCACCCAGTCCGATTTCCGCAAGCGCTTGGAAGAGCAGATTCGCCGACGCTACGAGATTGCCAACCCGGAAGCCACCCCGGAGGAATTGGAGCAGGGTGTACAGAATGTGATGGCTGGACAAGAACAGGCCTTTATGGTAGGCCTTCCCCCCTCCCTTGCCGTCCCCTACAATCTGGGAGGTCATCTATGCAGTCGGCAGATGTACTAATACTATTTAGACCCCCGGAACCCGATCCCGCCAGGCCAACGATGCTCGCCAAGCGACTATGGAGCGATCCGCCGCGATCCGCAAGATCGAGCAGGACATGATCGCTCTCGGTCAGCTGTACCAGGAGGTTGCGGAGCTGGTGCACCAGCAGGAGCCGGCCGTTGCGCAGATTGAGCAGGGCGCCGAGGAGACACACCGCAATGTGGCGCAGGCCAACACCAAGTTGGATAATGCTATTGTCAGCGCCCGCAATGCTCGCCGGTGGAAGTGGTATGCGTTGATCATCGTTAGTAAGTAGTCCACGACCCCACGGCCCAGCCCACCCATACCAGTGCCACTCCTTGCGACATCCACCTTGATGTCTACATCCTCTTCCTCTTCCACCCAAGTCCATCACTAACAACACCTTCTAGTCATCATCATCGCCATCATCGTCGGTGTCGCAGTCGGTGTCACCGAAGCCAACAAGAGCAGCAAATAGTGGCCGTACGACCCCGACACGTTGTTTTCTTCCCGTCTGTTTTACCTATCGCTTTTATTTTCCTTTCCTTTCTGCTCCATCTTCGCTTTCTTACACCTGTACTCCCGACCTATCGCTGTCACCGTCCCGTCCCTGTTCTTCCCCCTTCGTTTCTATACCACCCCCTCTCGCATGTCATTTGTAAAAGCAATGCCGATCGGCTCTCCTTGTTTGACCTGGTCTTTGTCCGTGTACAGCGCGCCGACTGCACGCGACTGATGATTGCTCCCCGGCCTCACTAATCTGATTTGATCTGATCTGGTCCGATCTGATCCAACCTGATTGGCTTTGGGATGTATATACTAGACTATTCGTTTCTCGGTGCCCGTTTTGGCGCTAATCTATGTAATACCGATATGATATCTTGCACAGCGTAGCGTAGCATAGCAGAGCAAAGCACAGAAAACCAATGTAGAAGAGAGTGGTATCTAAGATGTACCTGTACCAAAGATAGAAATAGATTGGGTATATCGCCACAACCGCCGTGACTTTAGCCTCACTTATCCAACCGAACCAATAGAACCAATCAACCAATCACCAACACCTTCCGTCTACTATCTCATTGTCCACCCTTCTCCCGCTGAACTTCCCTCTCCTCCTCAGCCGGCGTCTTCGTCCGCAACTGCAACGCATGAATACCGCCCTCCCGGGCCATTTCCTCTTTCAACAGGGCGTATACCATTCGATGGCGGGCTGGTTGCATTTTCTTCTCGAAGGAGGAGGATGTTATCGTTACGCTGGGTGGGTTAGTAAGGGTAGTCCTGCACAGAAGCACCCTACCCTACACTACACTACATAGCGTGTAGGGTAGTGTGGAGTGGTGGGTGGGGATGGGCCCATACTGGAAATGCGTCTCTTTGGACGTCGAGCCTTCCATTGCGGCGTGGTGGGCGTGTTTATGCGAGTCGTTTCGGATTATGAGTGTTGTTGGGGTGAATTCGTGGGCGATCTGGATAGTTAGATTGTCAGCATTAGTATGGTTGTTTTATAGCTATGCTTATAGCTGAAGTGAGGTGGCACCTTGTCGCGCATGAGGTCTTCCATTGGAGTCATGGACATGGTGGAGATGGGTCGGCGCAGGGGGAAGCGCGTGAGGAGGGGGCGGAGCATTGAAGATTGGATGAGGTGAGTGTGAGTGGATGTGATGGTACTGTTGGAGTGGAGTGGCGTAGTTGACTTGGGTAGAGTTGTGGTTAAGTCGAGTTGAGGCGAAAGAAAAGGGAAAATTGCGGAGAGGAAAAGATTCCCGCGGAACGTCATTCCCTTCACTTCACCACAACACAGCACACCACCGAGAGTACTTCTCTCACTCTCACTCACACTAATCCCTGAATTGGCCTTACCTATGATCCCAATCGACAGGATCTATTTATTTCTACTATATCAATGAGGTTCGCAACACTCTCGCGCATATCTGCGCGCCCACATCCTCCGCAACCTCCGCATCTCCTCCGACCACAGCGACATCTCCAACTGCAAGCAAAGCTATACCCCCGCCACTCCTCTTCCTCGCACAAGCTTCCCAACATCCCCATTTTCCAAGCGATCAAGGATCATGACCCCAACAGTCTAGCTGTAATTCACAGCCTCAGCCGTCGCAGCTTCACCTACGGAAATCTGATCGGCGATGTCCTCCGCGCGCGCGAAGATCTGCGCCGCAAAGCCGGGCCCAATCTGGCCGGCGAGCGCATCGGCTTTTTGGCTGAAAATAGCTATGATTATGTTGGTATGTTCATTCTCGCAGTACCCTAGTGGTCTGCACTGCATTCCTCAGCGCTGTGGTTCCCTACTCTATGCGCTCACTCTACTAACACTCGCAGTGACAATGCTATCAATCTTCGCCAGCAACGCAATCGCCCTTCCACTATCCCCTGCATTCCCAACCAGCGAACTGCAATATATAATGGACAATTCCTCCGCAAAGGTCCTCCTCGCCACGGAAAAATATGCCGAGAAAGCAGACCAAGTGCTTGTCTCGGGATTAGCGCGGGAGCCAGTCTTTGATATTCGCTCCAAGTTGACTACCGGCGCTGATCCGAGTGAATCAGCCCAGCTGGAACTGGAGCCGGAGTCTGAGTCCGATAAATTGGACCCGACTGTTTCTGGGATGATGCTTTATACTTCTGGGACTACGAATCGGCCGGTATGACAGCCCTGCTAGTAGATTGGATTGGATGGGATGAGATTGAATCGGATTTATTCCCATCCCATCCAATTCAATTCATCTCGAGCATCACTCACTGACAATCCCCAGAAAGGCGTCCTAATTCCCGAATCCGCCCTCGCCGCCCAAGCACGATCTCTCCTCCAAGCATGGGAATACACACCACAGGACCGCCTCCTCCACCTCCTCCCACTCCACCACATCCACGGCGTCGTAAACGCAATAATAACACCCGTATTCGCCGGCTCATCCATCGAATTCATGTACCCCTTCAACACAGACGCCGTCTGGAAACGACTAGCAGAGCCATTCCTGCAACCCAGCAGCAGCAGCGGCGGCGGCGGCAGCAGCAGCAACACTCCCACAGCATCAAAAATCACCTTCCTAACCGCCGTTCCAACAGTCTACAACCGCCTAATGACCTCCTACCCAACCCAACCACCATCCATCCAAAAAGCAGGCCAAGAAGCCATATCCCCGACAAACCTCCGCCTCAACATCTCCGGCTCCGCAGCCCTCCCCACACCAACGAAAAGTAAATGGACCGAACTAAGCAAGGGAAATGTCCTCCTCGAACGCTTCGGAATGACGGAAGTCGGGATGGCGCTTAGTTGCGGGCTTAGCAAGAATGATCGCGTGGATGGGAGTGTGGGGTGGGCTTTACCGGGTGTTGAGGCGAGACTTGTCGATACGGAGACTAATGAGGTTATTCCGGATGGGGTGGAGGTTGATGATTGTGGGAGACCTGTTGTGGGGGAGATTCAGTTGAGGGGTGAGACGGTTTTTCATTCGTACTGGGGTAATGAGAGTGCTACGAGGGAAAGTTTTGTTGATGATGACGGGCAAGGTAAGCCCTGGTTTAAGACTGGGGATGTTGCTAGTCGGAGACTTGTGGATGGTGCGGGCAAGGGGGAGAGTGGTGAATGGGCAAAGGGTCCAATGTATTTCATTTCTGGACGGAAGAGCGTGGATATAATTAAAAGTGGTGGGGAGAAGATTAGTGCTCTTGAGGTGGAGAGGGAGTTGCTTTCTCTGTGAGTATACACAACACCACGCCACACCACACACTGGCACATTGAAACTGACACTAACCAACCGACCCGATCAGACCCCAAATCACCGAAGCAGCCGTCGTCGGCCTCGCACACGAACAATGGGGCCAGAAGATCGCCGCCGTGGTGGTATTACACCCAGACGCGGCGAGTAGTGGGCGCAATGGGAAGACTTGGGGGCCCATGGATATGCGACGGGCGTTGAAGGATCGGTTGGCTGGGTATAAAATTCCGCAGGAGATGAGGGTCTTGGAGAGTATCCCCCGGAATGCGATGGGGAAGGTTAATAAGAAGGCTTTGATTAAGGAGGTTTTTGGGTGAGGAGAGGAGGGGAGAGGAGGTAGTTTACTTGTCTGACTATTGGTGTATTTGTATTGTCTAGAGGTACCAGGGGCTGGTTGGGCTGGTTTGTATGATATAATGATTTTTATAGTATAGTAGTGCTGTGTTTTGTTAATTTGTTCTACTCCTACTCCTACTTCTACTACAACTATACAATCTGTGAATAGCCTCAATATCAACTCCTCGACGGAAATAGCCACATGACAATAATCACCTTTATTCAAGGCGGTCTGGCCGAGTTATCTGATCTCCAGCAGCACTTGGTCTCTCCGAGTCCTATTTCTATTCATTCACCTTATGCTTAAGCTATTTCCACCGTGGCTGATCTCACCATCGATGCTGATTCCCTTGATGATCAGTTCGTCGCGAAGATCTCCCAAATACTGAATGACGCTGGTGTACCAAATTTCCTCTGGGGCAATTATCTATTAACTGTCTATGGGGTCCCAACTATCACCGAAGTTAGCACTAGTACTATTACTAGTATTTCCCTACTATATAAGATCACCTCCTCAACATAGACCTTCCAATCATAATATCCGGACTTCGAGATGACAACCGTGGCTATTCCGCAAAATTGTTAGCTCATCGTTCAGAAGGATATGGCTGGGTATCGCGTACATGCAAGAATCCTGGAATACGAGTAGTCACTCCAGTTCTAAGAAGTCAGGTAGAGGTTGGCGATCGTCTTGCTGTCCATGTAATAATCCGTGTAGGCAGAGTCCCAACCTGTCCACTGAATCGTCACTGGATCTCCAATTGTGTAGATATCTTTGAAGTGTTCATCATGTCCATTGGGATTTAGCCAGTTTTATGAGGCATTTTCTTCATCGCTTTGAGCCAGCTGTGATATCGAGATCAAGAGCAGCCAGACCCATGCCAGTATGGCCATGGAGTTGAGTACAATTGGTAGCTTCCAGCTGTTCTTTCGCCCCGGGCAACGGTTATGTTTTCACTCCCAAGATGATAGAGGAAATTGCGGGGCCAAATTTTGAGGAGGCTCACCCGGGAGTAATAACAGGAAATATGTACACTCTCTGGCCAGTGGATTGGAGCCTTCTTGGCGTGCATGAGTGCCAGATATTGTAATCTTACAGTATCAATCATCTGAGTGCCCATCCAGCCATAATTGTGGGTCGACCCCCAACCAGCTGGCAGGATAGTTCATCTCTCCAAGATACGACCCCTGAGAAGTGCGGGGCCGATGAGCCCTGCGCTCTCGCAGGGCAACTGTACACTTGTGAGGCTGAGGTGTTTTCCCGACTCACGTTATACACTTCTTGCCCACCATTTTTCTTTTTCGAGTACCCGAATTCTGCTCTTGTATGCATCTTTGTGAATGTCCACTAATGACTCCGCGATGTAAATCATGTACTGAAGTACGTAAAGACAGAAACCTATTGACGCAAGACGTGGAACCAAACGTTGTGGGGGACGGTCGTTGACCGATGCGAGCTTGCGGTCCAGCAATGGCACTGGAACTACGAGCGAGGATGGGCCTTGTTGGAAGCAACCCCGGAAAGAGGACGGATTCCATAGATGTGGTGATTTATTGTCGGACTTTACTTGAATATCTATATCAAACGATCTACCAGGTCAAGGTTGGTCGGTGAAGTCCAGGTCCGTGAATACTAGCATACTTATCATAGTATTCATGAATGATATTCTTGCTGCTTTATGAGAGAAAAGATTCCAAGTGAGAAAACCTGCATTAATTGTATTCTACTGGCGTCCTAGTATGCTGTCTGCAGGCCGAGGTCGACTCGGGGGGTCCCTCACTCCACTTCCACTTCCGCTCACTCTTTCACTTTTACTTCCACCTCGACTGCATTCATCTCTTCTCTCCCCTCTCTCCTCTCCCCTCTCTCCTCCACTTACCATTTTGTACCAGTTGGCAAATTCATTCTTTGCTACATTAATTCCGTTCATCACTGTCCACCGCCACACCTCATCATGACCGTCGCCGACGAATACACTACTACTGCCAGCGATATCCTGGACGCCAAAAGTACAATCCAGATTCTCGCAGCCACCTGCCGAGGCATCGTCCTATCCTATGCACAGGAATCATTGACGGAAGAAAAACCTCGAAATGTCTTCCCCCTGTACTACTATGGCGAAAACGGTATCCGCAAACTGAGGACCCCAAGCCCCAACGAGCGCCTGTCGGACCAAGTGGTCTTCGCCATCATCCAAGGTGGAATTGGAGGGATGTGTCGTGGGAAGATCTGGCCGAATGACTTCGACTCAGATGGACATATCAAACGAGATCGAATTCCCCGAGGCCCATCTGTCATCTCATGGGCAAATGGCATACCATTCTTCACTGTTTACGGAGGATACTACATACTCGGCGGCGACTATCTCGCCCAACGAAGCTGGCTCCTCAGTGCACCCTCAACCTCGATCTACCCAGGCTGTCTTGCCGGTCTGGTCATTGCCTCCCCGAGTGCAATCCAGAACGATGTCATGCTCCAATCTGAACAGATCCACGCCTTCCAGATGAAATCCTGGAAGGAAATCAACTGGCAACCCAAGACTGACCTGGAACGAACCCAGAAGAACTTCACCACCTATACCAAAGACCATTCCCGCCTATCCCTCATTTTCTTCGGCGAGGACTCCTTTGGTTTCGTCCAGATCCGGGAAGCAACGTCTTATCATCTTCACCTCGACCCGGCCGAGACAACCACCGTATCGCCTACACGAGTAGCAATTGGCGTATGGAACGAGACCCGTCTCGAGAGATATGTCAACAATAGGAACGTGCAATTTCATTTTCCGATTCAGAAGTTCCCACTTTTCTTCGATGAGGCGCTTGGCCATCCAATGTCAAAGACTCAATCTACCTTGGAAACGCCGCTGAAGAATCTCATATTGGAATCCAAATCCCCGAAGAAAAAAGACCCAGTCACGCCAGTCACACCAGTATGCAGAAAAACCAGCCAAGCCAATACTACTCCCAAACGATCCAGGAACAATGAGCTAGATGAAGATACACCCTCCAAAAAGCCCAAGCAGTTGGTCACCTACTCCCGGAAAATGCAACGGCAACAACAAACGCAACAGAAACAACGACATCAGCATCATCACCTGGAACAGGAACAGGAACAGCGACAGATGCAGCAGCAAGAACAGCAACGTCAAGTTCCGGCTGGACACAGCTCAAAAACAGCAAAACAGATCGGCCAAGCATTCACAAACGAATACCAAATCGAAGAAAACTGCCTCGCCTTCGACGATAGAAAATCTACAACGAGATACTGCGAGATCGCGACACCCTGAACACATCCCCCGCACGAGCCATCATCCAGTTGCACAAAACACAGCACGACAAACACTCTAAATACCGGGATCTCCTTCAATTTGTGCAAAACGGAATTGGTGGGAAGGATCGGGCTGTGAAACTTATCTTTCAGGATCGACTTGCCGGTGTTGCTTTTCCAGATGGTGATCGGATTTACGATGACAAGGACAAGGGGGAGGTTATGGAGTCGGATCTCTTTGAGAGTTCTCATGTCTCTCTAGACCTGTCTCCCAGTCCCAGTCCCACGCCTGCTCCGGCTGGAAGTTTGGCTTTGCCTACGCCGATTTCAATTGACGATGAGGAGGATGTTGATTAGTTTGGGCTGAAATTATACGTTCTACATGATTGTGGGGGGCTGGTTGCATAGAGCGAGGTGAGACGATATCTGTGTTTAAGTTCGATCTTGAGAATGTTGTACGTGTGTTTGTTATTTGCCTCATGAGTCAGAGATAGAACTTCCTGCATAATAGGAATGATATGTAGAAATCTTAATCCAATGCTAGCTCCCGAGCCATTAATGCTGAAGATGAAAATTTGTTGGAGATTCATTCACACAAAAGCCATCAAAAGATGGCTTAAGAATTATAATATACAATAATATACACCTACCCTAATCGGCTCTCCTTCCCTGCCTCAGGTAGTTTAAGCCCACTCCCCAACCCTCTCAAACGCCTTAACAAACCCAACACATTCCATCTCAACATCAAGCCTAGACATATCAACACCAACAACTCTCGCCTCAACAATGCCAAAAATATCCATATTCTCAACACCCGGACAATCAGGCGGAATAGACACCGTACAGTTAACGCCGAGGTTGGAGATAACACCGGTGTATTTGAGGCCGTCGCGTTCGAGGGTGAGCCTCTTGGCGCGTAGGAGGACGGGGAATGTTGTTGGGAGTTCACATTCGCCGAAGTAGAAGGCCCGGAAGAGCAGCATACAGGACCAGTGTTGGCGGGCGAAGTTTGAGATGTCCCGGACTCGGGTTGTTATTTGTTGGGCGTGGGGGATGTACATGTCCACGTCTGTTGTTGTGTATGGGAGGGGGGAGGGGGAGGAAGAGGCGGATTCGGATTCGATTTGCTCGGCCTCAGCAGCAATCTCCTCCGGAATATCAGTTCTACCATCAAACCTCTGCCCATTCTCATTCTCGAACCGCAACGCAGCTTCAATCTGATAATGCGCAATCACATCCGTAAACCGACGCAGCGGACTCGTACACTTGACATAAGAATCCAAGCCCATAATATGATGCTGCACCGGAGTAGACCGAGCCAAGGACTTCGGCATAGCAAGACGATAAAAAGCCTGTCCGCCGAACTCGGCGACATTATCGCGTGTGACGCGCTGATACTCCGGATCATACCATGTACCATTGAACACGACGGGAATGTTTCTTTCCGCGCAGAATCGGCCTGAGATATGGCCGGCCAGATTCATGAGTAGTGAGATGAGATAGTGTTTAGACTCATCGCGGACGTCGTGCGGGTTGAAATCTTGCATACGTAATTTGATTTTGGGGTCGCCGACGTAGTATCGGCCCTCTGTGACTTGCATTTCGTAGGGTTTGAATGGGGCGGTGCCGACTTGGAGGGAAAGTGAGGGGCCTGGGTGGGAGGGTTGGAGATCCATTGCACCGTTCTTTTGGCGCTGGGTGCGGAAGCCTTGCATTAATTTTTGGAGGATCGTGAAGGATTCTTTGTCTTCGGCTGTGAGGGTTGTGCGGAACGATTGGTTGGTCGGTGGTGAGGACCAGGTAGATTTATCGCCGACGGCGAGGTAGTCTGTGAATTCGGTAGAGCCGCTGAGGAATTTGGATAGAGTGCCGTGGGTGATGCTGATCACGTTTCGGATGGTGCCGTTCACGACTTCAGTGTCTAAGATCTGGCCTTGGAGGTTCATCTTTGCGCTGAAAGTCAACGTTGGCCTGCCTGCTGCCAGACTGAACTGGCCCTGTGTCAAAGCGGTTGGCAGTATTGGGTATGTTCTTTCAGGGACATAGGTAGTAGCAACGCGTGACGCGGCGTAATCAATAATGGGATGACCACGGTCCAGGAAAGCCGTCGGGTTCGCAACATGGATGTGCACCCAGAAAGTGTCGTCTGAGCCGGGAATACGTTCCAGTGAGACTCCGTCGTCGATCTCTTGAGCTGAAATATCGTCCACACAGTAGACCGGTAGATCACCCCAGTCTTTGCGAAGATGTTGCATGGAGTCTTCGAGAGTAATGCTCTTGCAGGATTCCTCCAGCTCTTCCCACTTCATATCTTCCAAGAGGGACATTCCGTGACCGGGGAGTAAGAGACTCTGGTCTAGGACACCGAGATTTTCCCACGGGGAGATAACCCCTAGCTCTTGCAGGAATAACCGAGTCGATGCCTCACTCAGTCCGAGAGTGTTGTACATCCCCGTAGCTCGCATGATATGCGAGGCCGCCGATCTTAGGGCACCGGAGGGCATGATGACCGATGGAATCGCATAGTACTGCATAAACTCCAGGATCGTTTGGTCATTGGCGGTGAACCTTTCGGTTAGAACTTCACGAAACATCATAGATTTGCCATCATCACCGGGTGTAAATTGTTGTGAAGAAGGACCGACGCTGGACATGATAGTTGGCGAGCGGACCTTCCGACTCAGGCGTATCATGCGCTGCGATTTCTGAATAAACTGGTGCATAGGGTGGTCCTTTCGCCCAGGTTGCTCTCTGGACATGACAGCACGGATGCAGAAGTCTTGGTGTTCATGCACCCAATCGATGACCTGATCAACGACTTTGGCGATCCGCATGGGCTGGATAAGATATGTTCGACTGAAGAAGGAAGGGATGTCCTTTTCAATCTTGAAGGGATGGCGTCGCACAGCCTGATGCACGTTGAACATGTTTATCGGGGTAAGTTCCGACTCGTCGATGGAGAGAGCCTTCATGGTCAAGTCTTCGAGGGTCAGACGTTGGAACTCCGAGTCGTCCGCCACCAGTTCATGCAAATTATCGAGAACTTGTGAGTGGTCCCTATAGAACGCTAGGAGATGCTCTTCAAAATTGCTCATCATATTTACCAACGGCGCCCCAAGCGGTCGCGGAAGCCCGCCCTCAGGAACTGACTGGATTTCCGAGTTGACCTCGGTGAGGCCGTCAGGAAAGTATGGAATGATAGGATCGAGAAGCTCCGGCGGGGCAAAGTCCTTGAATACAAAGTCGACTTCGCGATTGGTGCAGACACGCCAGTTTCCGCGGCTCGTGTAGAACTGCTTTTGCCGGTGGACGGATCGCACGTAGATTGCGAATATGAAGGCACCATCCGTCGTTAGACGAGCCACCATATCACCCGGTTCGAGGTGTTCACCCTCACATTCCTCAGAAGTATCGAAGTCGTCCTCTTGCTTGAGGTTCGAGTTGGCCCAGAGAGACTCGCTGGATTCACGACCGTTGAGCATCGATCCTAGGACTCCTTGTCCTGGCATATCGGCGGATGTTCCGACGCCAGTGTCACGGACAGGGTCAAGGACCAGAGGATTGGTTGCTTGCCATTTGTAGAGGTATTCCCTGATGTCGCGATAGGTTTCGAGCTCGGCTTGCGAGAATGCTTCGTTGGAATTGGAATTTGGTTCCGTCGAGTTCTATAGAGGAGTTTAGGTTAGTCAGGGCGTAGATGAGGGAAAGTAGTTGTCATACTGTGTCTGCAATCTCATTCTGCTCTGTTGTTTCCGTCGGAGTGGCTCTCAAGATGCGCGTGGTTGATAAGAGGCGGCGATCGATCGGCCTGGGCGCGTTCCTTGTGCCTAGCGACAGACGTGATGACTGGCGCTGTCTGGGTAAACAGCGCAGGCAGAGTTGCTGCGCATTGGCGACTGCCTGCAGGACGCCAATCCTTGATCGCAGCATGGTTGACGTGAAGATAGCATATCGTCAGTTGCGAAATTGGTTATTCTGCCTGGATTAGGAGCTCACCGCTCAGAGGGCGGTGACCCACACTTTACTGCCTGAGGAATGAGGCGGTAAGGCACTCAGGCAGGCACTCGCCCTTTTGAAGTATACAAACAACCACAACCACAACCAATCAAAAGACTCTGCAATCTCGCTTCTACTGGACCGCCTCATCTTATTGAATGGTTACATTATGGGAACATTGTTTCGTCTTGTTCTCCACGCATTTTCGAGGTTATCATTTTTTAGTCGAGGCTGATCTTGCTAAGGCATGTCCCATCACGGCCACGATGTAACTCAACACTGCAGGAACACCCCCAGTCTATTTCTTTCAGGGGGCTGTGGGCGAACTCCATTTGCCGCAGTTGGTACGGATCCATTCGGCTATTGAATAGGGATTTGAGCAGGGATTATACCAGGTTTGCTGGTTCGTTCTCGGATTGCCTGCCCGATGACCGACACTTCCCCTGAATAGTTTCAGTCTTGTGAATCAGCCCCACATCCTGTCATCTTGTCAGGCACTAAGATCATTCTTCTAATGTTTCCAGACCGTCATCAAAAACACCCAGGAGACTCGAGAGCCTGCGTATTCAACGTATTCGCTATCGTGTTTTACTCCGCACCAGTGGGAGATCCTAATATGTACCCCGTACCCTTGCCGTGACCCTCGGTAGATTTAAACCATGTGAAGGTTATCTCATCCCACATTGATCGCCCTGCTTAACGTGAGCCCCGTCGATCACCAACAAGAGCAAATGCTCAAAACCTTGATGACAGCGACTATCATTACTCTACTGGTCTAAGCGAAGTCGGCCCGAGCTTGATGGCGTTGCTGGCAATGCACCGGCCTTCCTACCAGATTCAGGTCCAAAATCCAGGAACCATTCAGGGATTCCGCGCAGTCTGATTTGCCATTCGATCCACTTCTTTAGTGCCAGGAGGATACCGTTTGCCGGTCCACTCCAATGGCTGATCATTAAGCTGACAGACATCTCTCGGAATAATTATGACCGTGAGCCACGCGAAGCGTCGACCTTCCCTTTCCATTTAGTGGATTAGAAGGCAATTTATCGTCCTAGGATCATCCACCCAGAAAAACCTCAAAATCTCAACTCCGACGTGACATCTCAATTCTGAGTAATGAAAAGGTCAGGCCATCAGTTCCTTGTCTCACTTTTGAGATGATCAGTGGGGCCAAGATGAAGGAGCCGGTCTGGACTTAATCCATGGTTGGCTGCTCACACAAGCCGCAGCACCTTGTCCGCGCCCAAGGAACGAACTATTGACGCCGCTTACTTCCGGGGCCTGCCCGTCTTTGTTATTCGGGGATTTTCAATCGCTGTATATACCAGATGGCGTCCTGTCGCGTGCATGGCATGCATCCGTGACCATAGATGCGCATAGTGCATCGGCGATCGACACGGTTAGACTCTCGGCTGCGGCCTCATACTTCTCTAATCAGCCTTTCAGCCTTCGATCCTGAAGAATCTCCCCTCACGGCCCCCTTCTTCCGAGGCCCCAATGACCCAAGATTGCCCTACGCTAAATGCCACTGCCATGTGCATCTGCAGGATATCCAACCGAGATGAGATTGTCAGATCAACGTGTCTTCAAATCATGGCCCATTGGAAAAGGTCAACCACTAGGTACTCTTCTCCTTGCCAAATATGGGAATTGCATAACTCCATCCGAGCCGGATGAAGACCCTCCTGATACCCACATCCGCCGACACCCCGCGCTTTGCTCTTTTCCACTCTTCATGTCCCCATCCCTAGCTCCACATCGTTCCGGAGGCTGATCAGTGGCTCCTGGATATCCACCGAGTCCGGGAACACTCCCTAATCCATTATGCAAAATGGAATGGGTCAGAAAAAAGCCTTAAGTACCAATCGCAGATCCGTTTATTTGAAAAAGGAATCGAGGGCTTGCTTTTCATTTAATCGGTTCCCTTCTGCGAGGAACTTAATTCCTGAAGTCACCCCGAGGACTTCAGATTGACTTATTCCTTCTAATTATTAATTTATCCCACGACCTTGTTCGTCATGTATTCCACCCGCGGGTGGCAGGCCCTAGCGCTTGCTCTGGCAGCTTTGCCTCTCGTCCAAGCAGATATCTGCTCAACCCTCGAAAATGCCGGCATTGATATCGAATACCCGATCTCGATCAACTACAATACCGATTTGACCAAGTACTGGTCAGCAGCATGTGGTGACCTGAAGCCGACATGTATCGCCGCACCCTCCAGCGCGGCCGAGATGTCCCAGGTGATCAAAGAGCTTCACGACGTCGACACCCTGTTCGCAGTCAAGTCGGGTGGTCATATGCCCAACAATGGATTCGCAAGTATCCAAGACGGACTCCTGGTTTCTACCAAAAACCTGGACCAGGTATTTTACAACCACGAGGATCAAACCGCAGTTATCGGTCCTGGTTTGGCTTGGGAGGAAGCTCAGAAGGGCTTGGATGACGCTGTTGGTGGACGTGCGGTGGTGGGTGGTAGACTTGGAGGCGTTGGGATCGGAGGGTATATGCTCGGATGTAAGCTTTTGAATGTTGAGTTTATGCGATATTGCAACCCAATCGCTAACTTTAACAGGTGGAATGAGTTTTCTGAGCACACAGTATGGCTGGGCTGCCAACAACGTGAAGAATTTCGAGGTCGTGCTGGCCAATGGCACTATTGTCAATGCCAACGAGAAGGAAAACACAGGTGAGTTTAATCAATATTCTTGTCAACTCGCCGCCACGACAAAATACTGACTCGTCCGTCCAGACCTTTTCGCCTCATTGAAGGGCGGCGGTAACAACTTTGGCGTTGTTACTGCGTACACTATGCAAACCCACCCCCAAGAGCACAAGGTTTGGGGTGGTAACTATGTCTTCACGGCCGACAAGACCCCCCAGGTGCTCTCGGCTTTGCGCAATTTTGTCGACGAATACCCCGATGACAAGGCAGCTATTATTCTGACTTCGGAGCACGGCGCACTCATTGACTTCTGGATCATGTTCCTTTTCTACGATGGACCCGAACCTCCTGCGGGCGTCTTTGACGAGTTTACCGCCATTGATCACACCTCGACCACCAAGACCTGGGACACATACTACGATCTGCTCAAGAACAACGACTTCTTTATCTTGCAGTAAGTTCCATGTATTACCCTATACAATTCGGATACTAACAACGATAGCGGCCAACGCTACACTATTGCCACAGAGACAACACCTGTCCCCAACAAAACTGTCGGATCTAGCGTGCTGCAGGAGTACTACGACCACTGGTACAATGTCACGGAGGACGTCCTCAGCGTAACCGGTGTCCTAGGATCCATCGCCTTCCAGCCCGTCCCCAAGACCTTTTCTCAGAAAGCCAAGGACCGTGGCGGTGACCTGCTTAACGTTCCTACGGACCAAAACTATATTTTTATCGAGCTTGACTTCTCTTACGCGCTCTCTGTCGATGATGACAAGATCGATCAAGCCAACCAGAAGCTCTACCAGGGTATGGGCAACCTTGTTCAGAAGAACATCGACAAAGGCCTTCTGCCTGACGTTTATCGCCCGCTCTTCATGAACGATGCGTATTTCCGCCAGGACTATTGGGGCCGTATTGACCCTGACTCGAAGAAGGAGGCCCTTGCGACACGTCTGCGATATGACCCTGATGGCTTCTTCCAGAAGCGGACGAGTGGTGGATGGAGATTAAATGAGTGAGCATCTTTGAATCTTTTTGAATAAAAAAAAGAATTTGAAGGATGGGTGACTTTGGCGCCGTGGTTGGAGATTTTTATTGTTCATAATGTTTTGAACTAATTTTTGAATGAAAATTTATGACCAACATATCGAGTTTGGCCGACCGGAGTGCCCATAGTATACTCCGACTTAGATTTGCGATAAAAGTTGTCAGCGTAAAGTCCATTGACACCTAGCGAATCCTTTGGTGTTGCCTTGTACGTGGGTTTTCATTGTTGGGCTGGGGGGCGCCATCTATTGTCTCGAAAGTTGTCAATCCCAACATTTATCGGGATGACATTCCTCAGGAAAAGGATCTGCGCGATGAGTCAAAGCGCCCATGGGTAGGCTATGTTCGAGCTCAACAAGAAGGCGAGATTCTCATCGGGCATTGCCAGGTATATGAATAGTGCAGCAGCCACCAGTAGCGCACCAAAGATACTGTTTTCCAAGGGTGTTCCAAGACCACTGTGGCTGCCAACGTACATGAAACATGATCGTCCTCGCATTCACATCCCAGTAGGATGCAAGCTCGTACCTGGCTTATTTGTGTAGCCGCCTGCGTCAGAACTGCAAACGCCAGGGGAACGAGTGGCTGTGGCGCCTTCGTCGGAATTAGGGTTTCCCTTCCAAGCGCCCGCGGTGGAGCCAACTATTCGCGGCGCCATCGCTCTCACAAAATCCCCGACCACTTATTCTCAACATAGCCAAGATCTGCGTTTAAAAAAAGCAGAAGCTCTTGCAGCTAGAGCTGTCATTTCTGCAAAGTGCCTGCTTAGGAGAGGCTGGAGCTTTGGCCTTGATGTTGATGCTGGGCCACCGGACGCACACGCTTTGATTGGTTCGTTGTCGGCGCTTGGGGGTCTAAGGCGATCATCTCTGATTCCGATTCTATGGGACTATGATTCATTTTCTGGGGATGAGTCTAGATCTTGGGCCAAGTTTTGAATGCTGCTAAATTTGTCCGGTCTAGATCGTGTCTCTTTTCCTTCCGGGCTGTTAGAGATGGTTTGAGTTCTTTGATCTGGTGTATATAAGTTGTCTCAGCCCATCTCTTTCAGAATTTCACTTCCATTCTTCAATCTGCATCAATAATTATTCACTTTCTTTGTTGGCTTTTGGTCTAGACTTGTCCACACACTCCTTGACATCTCATTCTCATTCTGCAAGCGATTTCTTGCTTCATACATTCGCAGTCCGTTATAACAACTGCTCCATTCCTTGTTTTACTACGACTGTGTCGACCTTGCGTTCTTCTTATTTTTCGAACATCCTCAATCGATTTTTTGGAACACTCATTTCGAATTTCCTTGACATAATCTTCAAAATGGGCGGTCGCTACGGAGCTCTCGGCGCTACATTCCAACTCGCCCGGCTCTTTCAATTTTGCTCGCTGATCGCGATAATCGGCATGACAGCCAAATTCATTTCCTCCATCGTTTCGAACAACGCAACTCCTCCCAATATTTTGATTGGAACTATCTCAGTGGTATGATTACAGCAATTAATCTCACAACTGCATCAAGCCTGATACTAACAAAACCCAGACAACTATCGCAGTCGTCTACTGTATCATCTCAGCAATTCTCTTCGTCGATAACATCCTCCCTTTCCTCGCCAGCGCAGTCGCAGACTTTGCCGTTCTAATTGCCCTCATCGTGGTGGCTGTTGTAATGGGCAAACCATTGTCCTACTTGAAGTGCAACACGCTCGCAGAGCTGGGATACAAGGACGCGACCATCTACGCATTTTCCTCAAAGCTTTCCAGCTATATCGCTACGATCAACGGAAAAATCGGCTACTCGTCTTGGATCGGCGCGTCAAAGGCAATTTGCATCGAGACAAAGGCTATTTGGGGGTTGAGCATTGCTCTTTGGTGAGTTCACACACATCTTTGACACCACGCTTCACACTAGATTCTAGAACATTTCTGACTGTAGCAGTATTTTGTTTTTCTTTTCGTCTATCTGCAGCGTTTGCTTGTGGCGCCAGAAGAAGGCTATGATGGAGCTCGATGATAAATGATCCGTTTAATCGATCTGGGCGTCCTGTTACCAGGTGTGGCAGTGTCAAAACAGTGTCGATGCAATGGGCGGATCTGAGAGCTCGATGTAATGTTGGGGCTTATGGAGAGGAAGGTGCATTAAATTGGGGGATATCTTGCTTTTCATGCTTGACTTTGCGCATTGCGCTAATGATCTGATTTCTGGCGCTTGGAGTTCATCTTTTTGGGAAAATGTCAAGAAACCCTGCCAGCTTACTTTCGCTAAATATACTACTCATACTGGCAAATAACGCCTTTTCTTATATATTACCAGCAGATTTCTTCTAGAAAATGAATCCATCGTGATGGATGTATAGATAACTATACCAAGTGTGTCAGTTTGTAAACAACAGGGTGTACTCCAACCTTGGAACGTCATCATGCCAGAGTGAGCAAAATTATTCCTCGCTCGATCTTTGACGACTGATACTCGTGGGCCTACAGAGGTGTACAGTATACATAACAATGTACGGTGTATATATGTACTCGTATGTACTATCATGGATACCTTGATGTCAGAAAACCAATATCACATATCTAGTGTCGATTCCTGTACTACTAGTACTCGATCACCCCACATTTTTTCCTTGGTTGCACTGATAACAGCTTCACAACCCATGAACGTCAAGGTAGGTTTGTCGCGTCAACTACGACAACTAGGACATCTTTCAGAGCCGGGATATGAACGATGATGCAATGTAGTTGCTTCCGATTGCCGGCCTTTTGACGTCGACGTACTGATTGGGATGACTAGGCACGTTCTATTTACCTTACACGAGGATGGTATCACCCCCTTGGCTACTTTCTGGAAGCACGGCCTTAAAAAGAGCAAGATATAAACCTTGACACACCCCGGAGAGTACTAAAACGCACATGGCATGAAGAATCTATGAATACTTACGAGCCTTTGTTAGGTATCCATTCCTACACCAAACCCCGGAATAGGCTCATTATCTCGCGCATCGTCTTTTGTCTGCTTTGGCCTTTGTTGTCGCATCTTTGTATCCTCATTGACTGGCAATTTACCGCCAAGAGTTATGCTTCATTAGTCGATAAGCTGTCATGCTTTTCTTTTCATTTCAACCTCGTGGAGGCTGTGGATTTCTACTAGATCTAAGTTCTTCTACATATTCTAGATACGCACGATACGGTATAATGATAACTTCGAATTAGGTATTGCTAACATGCCAGTAATCCATGACCTAAACGCCAATAGAGCCTAAAAACCATCCTATGCAACATCCCAAATAAATCGTCTTGACCCGGAGTGATCCTACTTGATAAGAGCGTCATTTATGATGATTGGAAATCGAGATTTGGAATACCACATGAAACTCGGCTGCGGCGCAGCAGCAGCAGAAGGGCTCGGATTTAAGTGATTGTGGGAGCGGGTCATGTTGTAAAACATCCGACAGAAGTCGTTTACTGGCGGCAGTAAACTGCACGTGGATTTCGATGTGGCCGGCAAGCCAGTAGCCGATGAAGACCCTGGATTAAAGGAACCATGGGCTAAGGAAGAATAAGCTTGACCTCTCAGGTCTTATGTTTCAACATAGTGTACCCTGCTCAAGTTCCTTTCCGACTAGCTATGAACCTTATCGAAAACGATGTTACTCATCACGAAGATGCGTGTCACATAACCCATCTCTCACTCTTCTTTGGGTGCATCCAGGAGATTTGCAATTTATGCTCTCGGGCCACATATCTTTCGCATGTTCATAACATAGAGTTTTTCTCCAAGCGCTTTTTTCGCATCCAGTGCTCGTGCAAACGTTTGATGAGACTTTTGAACGAACCCGATTTCCAAAATGCCTCTCACATAATCCATTCTTCCATTTTCTAACTACGCAGCCAGGGGATAAACAACACATGCTACCAGGCCACATTTCTATTGCATGTCGATAACATAAAGCTTTTGTCTGGGCGTTTTTTTCGCATCCAGTGGTCGCGCAAACCTTTCGGATTTTTGAAGGACCTTGGCCCGGATTTTTGAGCAGCCAATGGCGGTCGCATAATCCCTGTTTCCTTTTTCGATTCAAGCATCCTGGGGAAGAGCAAGCCAGCCGTGTGCCAAAAAATTTACTGCTCGCAGCGGCCCCAAACAGGTCGTTTCGCCTTACATGACGGGAGCAATATAATTTTTCTGACCACCTAGGGCGAGAGCAACCATCAAACGAACAAATCATATCATGAGGGTTTAATTCGTTCCAGTGGGACACGCAGTATAGACCCTTTCTTTTCTGTGCAATACATCCAGCAGACTCGCAGATACGGCGCCGAGAATGACTCTCATCTGAATTCTCTCCACCCGCATGCCATGTACAGAGTAAGGAGCCGGAATCTTTCTTATTAATACATCCAGGGAACTTGCAATCCAGCTCCTCATTATCAGGCTCGCAGCCATGTGCCTGCGTCCAGTGGTCAAAACAATAGCCTTCTACTATGCTCTGCGAGGTACATCCGAAGTCTTTGCACAAAGTCGGTATCTCCTGTGCCTTGTGATATTCGCAATGGCGGCCATCCACCATACGCTCTGCGCACCCTAGCATAGTGCAGGTTTGTAGGAATCCCTGTCCCTGTGGGAAAATGTAAGTCTCAGGCAGGGTAACATGCCGGGTCTCAGGAACCGTAGGCTGATTATTTGTCCCCAAATCCAGAACCCTATCCCTGGTCTCCAAGTCTAGAACTGTCTTGTTGAAATCAACCTCCATGGCTGTATCATCGGTCATCAAGTCTACACTTGGAACTGCCAGTGTGCGATCAATATCCATCAACTTATCGTCGAGATCCGGAAATATATCCTCAAGATCCGCAAATTTATCGTCGATATCCATCTCTGCGTCGTCGACACTAGCATCCACAGCTGTAGTATCTTCAACCTCCATGAATATATCGTCCAACCCCATATCAATATCTCCATCATCTGACTCGCCCTGTTTCACGTCGTCCCTTTGATTGTGTGTGAAGTTTGGGCTGTCATGATCACTCTGGCCCTGACGGCCTGGAGATTCATTGGTGGTCATTCTCCAGTTCGCGACTTCATTTTCAACCTCCCAGTCCGTAACACCAGTTTCGAATGGCATATCTAACACCGCAAACTCCTGCTGATGCTGAGCATTACTGTGGCCCGGGAGCCCACTCTGGCCATTTTGAGATGGATTAGTGAGAATTCTCCAGTCCGCAAAGGCATTGTTGTGGTCCCAGTCCATGACCCCAGTATCCAAATGCCACTCCATCTGATCTTCTTCATTGACTTGGTTTAACATACCTGTTAATACTATGTAGCAAGGTCTTGGTAGAAATCTGATAACCAGTGTTTGGAGTTAGAATAAACTCAAGTTCGGAATGAAGTACGATGGATCTTATACCTGTCCCCGAACTCGTCTGAGGTGGCTCAACGTAGAATTCGCGAATATGAAACAAAGTATGATAGACAATACTCGTATAATAATGAAGCATTGCCGCTACCTTAAATCTCTTTGTACTCAAAACAAGGCATTGTTCCAGTAGCCTCGATTCACATAAACAAAGAACTACCTGATATTAACGCGATTGTGTCTGTATATCAATAAATATAGAATTCATTGTGACGTTTTGTGAAAGAGTCTAAGTCATAATCTTATGATTTGGCCAAATGAACTCTTTATCTAATGAATAGATGTTGAAGAAACAGATCCTGAAGTGCGGTAGAAGCGCAGCGCCAGATATAACCTTTCTCTTTAGTCCGTAATTTACGATCTGAAGATTTGGACTCGAAGAATCGGATCAGAACGGAAAGCCGAGGACTCCACTAAGTTATTTACAGGCTTCTAGGCCAACTTTTGAGATTTGAAAGACACTGATATCATTCAAAATGAATTCAAGGGAGCGGGATTCGTGATAAGGAAGTAGTCTATCATCTACTTCACGTTGAACCTCACTTGAGCTGTTGCCCAATCTACACCTTTCAGCTATCCATAACGTGGAAATTAAAAAAAAGTATGGAAATACAAGTTATGACGCAAATGGCTACCTGAAACAGCTCATAGGAAATCTAGGCTTCGCCAATAGAGTTAATAATCTGCTTTCACTATTGAAAGGAAAGGCAATGCGAAGTAACAGTGTTAATCCGGGGATCTTTGGTATGAGCCTCAAGGCCAGGTATCATTTGGTTTCGCGATAATTCAGGTTCTTCCCAATTCCTTGCCGAATATCAAACCAGTTCGCCATTATGTTTGGACAAAGGAATTGCATTGTTATTTTGAGGTTGAGCGAAACGCCCTAAAGAATCAGAAAAGCTGTGACACCCGCGGCGGGTACTGCTTTGTTTAAAATATAATAAGACTTGTAGTCATTGAGCCAATTTCCTCGAAGGAAACTTTTACCAAGGTGAAGAGCACAGAAGATAGAATATGAAACTAGATATCTATGGATACAATAAAGCAAAAAGCGGCAACAAGGCTCCATTGTGATTCTCATCAAGACAATAAGCAATCTCCATCTCTTTCAAATTCAAAAATATATCACAGTCGGTTACTCGACACATGGCATCGAGAATTGTCTATAAAAGAGACCAAGATCGCTTTCCCAAACAGAAATATTTTCACCATCAGCCCAGAGCTTGACTGATTCGGCAATAAAAGGGCAATCAGATCTTCTAAGCCATGGAGAGTCACGAGCTTCAAACGATGGCTCATCAAGGCTGGATAGCGTCGGGTCCAAGTTCCAATGATGCGATACCAATCTCCGAGGGTAATGCCGAAGAAGGACGATCGGAGAGCTCCACCTGCGGGTACTTCACATGTGCGAGGGCTCAATTTCTCGATGGATACTGCGCTCAACATTGGCGGATCGTAAACCCCCTGCTGAATTTTCCAATTGAGCTACTTTGTAAGTCTCGTGGATGCTCGAATTTGAAGAGGAGGGGTGGCATGTGCCAAAGGCATTGGTCTGAACAAAATCCTGAAAGGAAGAAAATCTGTCGGGCCACTGGCTGCACTAATGGTACAAGGAAACATGGGCTGTGTTCCACCCATTATGGGCAGGCAAACCCGGAATATCGACGACACGGTCCTTGTCAGTTTTCCGGCTGTACTAACGTGCAAATTATACAAAACTTTTGCCGCAAGCATTTCAAACAGGTGAACCCAAGCTTCAGAGCACCGAAACTGAAAAATCCAAATCCACGTTGTAACTCTCCCGGCTGCACCAAGACACCCAAAAGAGATAGGTTATGCACAATCCATTGGAGAGCGCTACACCCTGATGAGATCCTACGATGTCAGTTCCCTGGCTGCAAGAGATTCAATGTTCAACAGGGACTTTGTCGGTTGCATGTAAGAGAGATGAATCTCGAGGGATTTGTAGAAACCCAAAAGAAAAGCAGCGAGATTTGCGGGTTCCGCAATTGCAGGCAGGAACGCTCCAGAGGCAGATTCTGTTATCGTCATTGGAAAAAGTCCTTCCCTGAGTTGATTCCTTTAGATGCCTGCAAGAATCCCAGTTGTCTTTATAAACAATACGACGAGGACTTATGCCTACAGCACTTGAAAGAATCGATACAAGCGAATCAAACTTCAACCTCTTCGCAGTCCTGCAATTGTGCAGAGTGCATCTCCCAATGCTATATGGAGGGCTATTGCTTTTATCACTGGAGGCTTCAAGTATCGGAAAGCAATGGTGAGACCCCATCTGCAAACCCGATTTCAGCTTTCTCCGGGCTAGCCATTATGCCTTGCAATGGATCTGACTGTTCTCGCCAGCAATTAAAGGATGGACTTTGCGAATTCCATCTCATGCTCAATCAAACCTAGTTCCTGTTTGGAACTTGCATTTTCGACTCTTGAATGGTGATATTGCTCAGCATGACGAGGATATGGACTTTTGGGTTTGATGGAAATTTGAGAAGTGGTAAATTGATTTCTTTTTTATGGATTAGTGAGTTTCTGTCGTTGATTTCTCTGCGCATGAATAAAATAAGTTTTTGACACAAACTGTTCGTATTGGGATTCTTTTAATAGTCTTTGCAAGTTGCATTGCTTTACTGCAAGTAGTCGGGTATTAACTCAAGAAGTTGATTATAACATAAAGACATGGCAAAAAACACCTACTAGAGACGATTACCAAGGCTCGTTAGGATTCTTCAAGATGCGTTATACTTCTGCAAAGATATGTAAAAATAACCAGCTAGCCCCTTGTGAGCTTTGGATTTGAGACTGAAGACATTTTTGATTTATGCCACTTAATTAGTGGGCAACACGACAGAAGAAGGTCAGTGCCCTTGGAAAATTGAGAACACTGGCAATGCGAAGCGGCTTCGCGCGGAGACATCGTAAACCGGTACGTGCAAATAATCAACAGAGCCTTTATTTTCCGATCAAAATATGCTTACATAATACAAATTGGCTCATTTAAAATAGTATTTATTTACTTACACAAACAATGGCTTTCTTGATGAATGGAATGGTAATATTTGAAAGAAATCATCGCAGTGAGGTCAAAGGAATAATTACTCCATAGAAGGGAATTCCATCTCCTCAACCACAAGCCCAAAGCCTCGGTTCAAAGGCATTGTTTTTATTCTTGAGTTTTTTTTGTGTGTTTTATCCCAAGCTAAATTTGTGCCTACATCCATCTATAAAGATGGTTCCACTTCATTGGGACAATTTAAATAATCCTGCATGCTGAAAACACTTGTGCATAGAATTCGCAAAGTCATAAATTCAATATGTCCGGCATTGATATGAACCATTACGGGCTCTACTTAGCCTTCAGCAGAATATCTGACGAAGCGAATGCCCATTGGATGATTCTTCTAGCTCATCCCGGTGCAGATAGATGCATAAGATTCCATTGCGAAGGTAGCCCGGCTCTTCGTAAGTATGTTTCAGAATCGGATACTCCATTCAGCAGGCTTGGGGACGGCGCTTATCGAAGAATCGACAGAAAAGATCTGGTTTGCCGTATTCCAATAGAGGCTTTCGATGTGGTTGTTACACAGGCCGAAGCTACGCCAGTACAGAGCTCCGCATTCTGGGTCCTATATCTTCTGTTTCGGCTTGAGCGAAAGGGACTTGTACCGGAAGAAACATACACTGATTGGATGACCCATTATCTAACACAGGATTGGGATGACAAGGAAAACATTGATGCAGAGGATCAGGGGCCTGGTGACCTTTGGTTTGAAGAGGAGTAATCGACTCCTTTTCAAGATATTTATTTTTTTATTCGTTTACCTTTTCTGTAGAACCGAGAAAATCTAATTGATATTTTAATTATGCATTGAATACTATTTCTATTGATGTGATTAGCGGCGAGAAATAACGTAGCTTTTTATACTGTAACTGTAGTCTTTTCTGATCATAATGCTTGATTTTCAAAATTCGGCTTTCTTCTCAGCCCGGATCTCATGATACTTCCTCAGAAGCCATTGCAAAATCAGAAGCTAGACAGAAATTAGCAACAGATAACTGTGCATATGGTACGCTGGGAGGGGGCGAGATTGGATATATTATACTTGGTCGGGTTGAAGAAATGGACGCAAATTCCTTAACTAACATCCGCAATTATTCGGGCAGATTTGTAGTTCTCACCTGGGCAACCGCTTCGATCTTTAATGATCTATTTATCTAATTCCAATCAATCGTGGGGCCTACCCACAACATTATGGATATCGCAATGGTTCGCTTTAGCTTCGTAAGATTCCAAGGTTTCTGCGAGGATTAAAACAGAATTACTCCTAAGAAAAGTTGTTTAAATATTCTCAGCCTTGAAGGAGTAGACAAGCGCCTACAAGAACAACAATTTCCGACGACTGTCGGCCTTCTGCTTGTATAAAAGCACTTGATTCCTACTATAGAGTCATGGTTCCGAAAGAATAGAAATTTTTAAATACTACTGAGCAATCTTGATACACGAGCGTCAAGTTGGCCTCTGGAAGATACCGAGAGAGGCAAACCTTCTGATAATGCCTGCATGGTTTTATCTCGGAGTTACTAAAGCGCTCAAGTTCCTGCCGGCAAAAGGCGGACCATAGCTGCCGACTATCTAACGCTGAACGTCCGCAACTATTGTGCCTCCCAGGGGTTGGTTTAGCTTTGTGGATCTTTGTCGTGTTACTCGAGTTTCAAGATTCCTTTTGTTCATTTGGAACAATAAACGTTGTTCTCCGAAAGGAGTAACCCTCAAAGAAGCTGTACCAAGTGATTGATCTCTATCCGTCACCCTCGAACTTATTGTCTTATTTCCGAACACAAGGGAATGCATTGCATTGTTTTCATGATGGTCATATCGAGGGATGTCCTATAATAAGCATCGGATATTCCCAGTGACTAGGTTTGATATCATCGAACAGCCTCATTAGCAGCACACCCACCATCATATTTATCATTTGCTATATACCATATTTATCATCACCTACTCTGCATAACCATTCATCATGTCCCAGGTCGATGTGATACACTATGACATTTATGTCGCGTTTGGTAGGAAGCAGTTTATTTGCGACCCTGTTCATTCACTGATTATCATGAGCCATCCAGGGGCGGAGCGATGCACTCGGCTACATTGCGAGGGCTGGCCAGGATACTGGAAGCCTGCAATTGAATACAATAAGCGATTTCAGAGCTGGTGGATCGAGAGTAAGGTCCTTGTTGCCCAGATCCCAACTTCAGCAGGGTCTATCGTCGAGCAAGAGGCTAGGAAAATTCCAGCGCAGAGTTCTGGTCTTTGGGCTTCGTATCTGCTTCTTAGGCTAGAGAAGAAGGGGTTGATTCCGGAGGGAATGTATGAGCACTGGAGGGCTCGTGTTCACATCCCTGCCACCGATGAGGATGTGGGGCCTAGTAGCTGCTTATGAAGCTAGGGCCGAGAGATGTGGTCCCCGGGGGATCCGATTATGTGAATTGCCAACCAGTATTTAGTTTTATAAATTATCATGCATCTCTACTATTTCCTCATATCCTTTCGGCAGCTAGTTAGAGCAATTTTCTGATCAAGAAAAAGAAATTTCTTTTCCATTTAACTTCCTTTATAGTTCTCGTGTAATCCGATTCCGCTGCAAAGCAGTGACTCGATCTTGTAAATGACACCCATGGATTTTGTTGAATAGATAGAAACTCAAGATTCCACCCAGATTTTGCTACCGTCCAGCTGTGTTATTATGCTTAGACAGATCATAGGTAGTCTGGTGAGAAGGAAATTATGTGTCATGTACGCAACCTACTCTTGGGCCACCAAGAGCCAAGCTATTCCCAAATCCCAACTTTCTCTCCATAATAAATGCTGTGCAAATTAAATGAGCCCCACATTAATGGACGTAGTATTGGGAGCGTTTGCGGCGAGGAAGTGTCAGCCTGATGGCTATTCCTGTGACTTTCTGCTGATGATGATAACATTCACTGATTATCCTTGATTGAAATTGAGTAAGACAAAGAGCAGGCAGCTGTGCAAGATTCAAAGGGTTCCGCCAGATCCGGGGATGAAAACGCCTTAATGAACTAAAGCGTGCCATTCAGTCCTCGGACTTGAAAGACCCTTTGATCGGTTCGCTCCGAGGCCAAGAGAATCCTGCTTTAAAACTCGATAGTGGCCAAATCCGATCCACTTGCACCACGCTAAACATATTCTTAGTAGTCTTAGCGAGTCGGAACAAGAAGCTAGAGAAGCTAGAGAACCAGAATTTCCAAGGCCATACGACCCAAGAAATCCATATCTAGCCAGACTTGGCACTAGGGGCATCGGGCGATCCTCTGGTTTGTAGATTTGACCCTGCCAAGCCGGAGTGGGCGCCAGTTCACCGTTTAGCGAGCGCAGTGGAGATTACAGTTTTAGCCTCATTCGAACGGCCCCAAATCTTAGGCTGCCCTCTGCCCTCCAAGCGGCGGAAGCGAAGGAGGTCTGGGTGTTTTTATAATGGATCGCTTCTGTCTAATCGGGTTGGAGAACGCCATTTCGCTCCATTCCTCCCTTAAATTGCAAACATGACGGGATTGAACGCCTCCGTCTCCGCGGGTTGGTATACCTTTTCCAACTTTGGCCCCATCACAACGACCTTCACTCCAGCTCCGAGCTGTACTGCATCTGGGCGTATGATGCTTGGTTACCTGGTTCAGAATGGAAATTATTTGAACCTCAAGTATGGTGCAGAGCCCACCCCTCGGATGAAGTTCGACGGCTGTACGCCATCCTCCTCGCCGACACCCACCGCCACGCCTGAGACAACCATTCACCATCTTTCCGAAGAACAAAAGTCTGCTTTTGCAGCTCAATATGTGGACTGGGTTAACGAGGGATTCTACTACTCTCCTGGCCTGCACTGCCCTTCAGACTGGGAGACGATTGGCTTGGTAGCCCGCGACGCCAGCAGCTCGCTCAGTTCATCGGGCATCTATGTCGCTACCACCACTACGACTGTCGACACGAAGGATGAATACAATTACTACATGAGTGACTACGAGTATCCTGCCTCCGTGCTGAAGGGCATCTTGGAACCTAAGGAGACAATGGTAGCATGCTGTCCAAGGTAAATCCATATCCATCCATCTGGGAAAACACAACAGAAATTTGGTGAAATTGCTGGCTAACATCTCTCCCAGTGGCATGACTGCCGACAAAGGTGGCTTCTGCTACTCCGAAATTGAGGGCTATAAAGCTACTGTTGGCTACCAGGTCGGCGTAGGAAGAAACTACGAATACGGATCGAGTACAGAGACCTTCACCTTGACGCGGGACGGTTCCACAGTTCTTGAGACTGAATATCTTATGTATGAGACAGCGACTTCGGACCATACAGATACATATACGGAAAGTTTTGTCCGCGCCGAGAGGTCTCTCTACAGCGCATTTTCATACGCGCCTGTGATTACGATGCTGCATCACGAGTCCGATTTAAAGTCTGCAACTGCAACTGCAACTGCGACCGCAACGGCCGCCGCCACGACTACCTCCAATGCTGCTGGCAGGATTACTGCTCGCGCATCAGTCTGGGATGGACTTAGCTATGTGGTCGGAATCTCGGCGGTTACTGCTGCGTTGGGGGCTGCTATGATCTTGCCCTGGTAAATATTACGATCCTTCTATATCATCAAAATAGACAGATCGGCCAAATCTAGACTATAATTTCTCCTTTCTACTGCACGTCTCTAATGAGGTATTTCTGAGCATCAAGAACTTGAACGACTAAAACCGCCAGTCTCTCGTATAAGTTGAGGGCAAACACGAGATTAAGTATCAGATTCTGAAGAGTAAAGTACTTCTGGAAATCGGTATCACCGCCCAAACTCTTTCACTCTTCGCCAAACCTTGGCGTCAAGTTCCTACTATACTATATTGAGAGGAGCCACCGGATATTAGTACCTCCGTTTTATTAATATACAGTATTTGACACCAAACAATACGTTCCATCATGTTCCATTCTACGAGTAATCTTACTTAAATAAGGAGGAATACTAGAATGCTAAAAGGGCATATCGTGCATTAGAGTTTCTCTAACAGGCTATGATTGTATTGACTTTTACAACTTTGAAGTACTCTCCTCGCGGCCAACAAGGTTAGGGTGACCGTCGTTCATTGGTCGTGTGACAGCGTAGAATGCAACACCCTCAGTCTTTGTTGAGAACTATAAATGGGTCAGCAAGTGCATATCGGTTGATTGAAGGACAGAGAACTAACCTGAGCCTTGGATCCAACATGGAAGAAGGCCCAGTCTCCAGCAACGAGGTGGTGGGTCTTGCCAGTGGCCTCATCCTGTATGTTATCAGTATCATTGGTAATAAAAATTTTGAAATCGACTGGGATCTTACTGTAATGTCGATTTGGCCCTTGAGAACATACTTGGTCTCCTCGTAGTCGTACTCGCCGTATCGTGTAGGTCCGGGTACAACACGGTAGAATCCAGTGGTGAGGTAAGGAGTAGAGTGTGAGCTCTGGGATTTGATTGAGTGGAAGTCGGCGATAATGGCGCATTCACCCTCGGGGATAGGGATGTGCTCATGGCCGGCGCCCTTGATAATGGTAAGAGGAACGATCTTATTGTTAGACACTAGAGATGTTAGCACAAGATTTAGACGACGACTAAGTGTTTCTTACTGATGAGGCGTATTCTAGAGATGTAGACAAATAGGCACGATACAAGCTGTCAGCACCTGCTTATATACCGATTGAAACGGAGCATTATCTACATAGATAGTGTTATCAGACCTTGAAATACGGGGTTCGGCTCCGGAGCCGTAGCGCCGTGCTGCCACTAAGCTACAAAGAGGGTTAGTGTCAGCGAATTAAGGTGGACCGAGACATAACGTGATCGGAACCTCACGGGCCTTGGCCGGATTATCCTGGAAGAAAACCTATCTTCCATTACGTTGTCGGTATTTCTTTAAAAGATCGAGTTCCGAATGTCTCATCTGGTTGGCTCGGCCATCAAGGGACCCTGGGGCCACGGTTGCTTCCTCCCGCCCCTCTGTGGCCATAGCCAATAAAAATGATCTTTGATACTTGTGACTTGCAGCAGTATACACTCAAACTCAAGTATCTATGCACAATGAAGATGGAGGGACGGCCCCGTAAGCATCCGGGGTTGCTTCTACATCCTCGCCTTACAAGCGGTTAACAGGCTTAAGCTCGACATCGAGGCCATTGTTAGGTGATAGTTAGCCACTATCAGGTGTTATTAGTAATCTTTTATTTAAATCAGCCTTCAATCGAAGAGTGTAGGCTTTGACACCGATTCCCGGAAATACTGTATATACTAGCACTGGAATTGGCAGAAAA
This sequence comes from Penicillium pancosmium, assembly GCA_031761475.1. Classification (NCBI taxonomy): domain Eukaryota; kingdom Fungi; phylum Ascomycota; class Eurotiomycetes; order Eurotiales; family Aspergillaceae; genus Penicillium; species Penicillium pancosmium. Next base: position 4,539 of record JAVMSB010000322.1, on the reverse strand, counting down.
GAGCTCAATTTGAGGACCGTCTAAGTACATGAAACGAAATAAATACAAATAATATCAAATATCACCACCCAAGAAATCCGCCACTGCTCTTGAGTTTAGCCTTCCCATCCCCGGTTTCCCTCTTACGAGATGATCTAACGAGTTGCCCGCCAGGAACCGAGTTATCAACATACGTAGTCCTCTTCGGGGCCGGGGGCTTCTGCTCGGCCCTCTCCTTCTCAGGATCGGCGCTCTTGGCCTTCGGCTTTTTTCTATGTCCACCACCGGCGAACCATGCCAGACTTGAGATGGGCACTTCCACTCTCTTCTTTTCAGTGCCTGTATGACCCATGGATTCTCCTTCCCCGGTGCGCTGGCTGCGGGAACTACTAGCTTCTCCGGATCCTCATGTCTAAGTCAGCTTCATATCATGACCATATATTTCATTATAGGAATATCTTACCTCGAGATCTTCGCGGGTCGCGAACGGCAACAGCAGTATTGCGTTTCATGGAGCTGGAAACATTTTCGTCCGTGAAGTTGCGGCGATAGCTCGACATACTGGCAGACTTGTGAATATCTGTGTGGACTCGCGGGATTCCCTGAGGAAGCTCAAATACTGCGATGATGATTCTAAAATCTGTCTGGCATGATTCGAAGTCACTCTATATATGCAGTGTATCTACAAAGAGAGTTATAAGTATCTAGCAGCCATCTAGCAGACCCGTCTATTTTTCGGGCGGCTTTCATCGTGTCTGGCTTCTCTAATGTGTGTTTCAAAAGTCTTTATAGTCGAGATATCAACAAGGAAGACGATACAAAGGAAATAAAGAAGATCGGGTCTCTTATCCGTGGTACTAGTGATGAGTGCATTGTTAGACAAAGGCATTATACTATACCGCTACGACTCGGAATAGATCATGCTAGGTTAATTTAATCCCAATTAAAGCGGACACGCTATATGTTCTATTTTTGGTGGTTTATTCCCCTGGTTCTATTATCTTCGCTCTCTTTCTTCAGCACAGGTAGAACTAAAGGACACGCAGCTTTCCATTAAATGGTAGATTTGATTCGATAATTCAATTCCAGGAATGATTAAACAAAGACTCATGGTCCAAAAATCGGCAATTTAGATAAAGAAAATTAACAAGCAACAATCACAATCGTCCATCTTTCAATCTCTTCTTCTTCTCGAGTAAACGATCGAATCCTCGTGAGGTAGAACCATTTGAAATTTCCACGCTACGTCATTTACAGCAGCTATTGCTGATTGGACTTAGTACTGGTCAGCGTTGGAATCATTCTTTCTTTTCAGGCTTCAACCATTGTGAATACATACCTCGGTCTATCCAAATCCCAAACCCAAGACCTTTGGGAGCTATAATATCTCCGCTTTGCAATTCCCGTGTGCTGTAGCGATGAACAAACTGTTTACCTTTCAAATCGCATATAGATTGCTCCCTTGACCGGCGCTTTGTTGATTCAGCTTCAGAAAGTGTGGAAGAGGCGGTCTTACCAGTGGTACCGCTATTACAATCGCCACTAGTTGACCCATTATCCTCCGTGGCCGATTCAGGACCATCAGATGAGGATGAAGAGGACCCAGCTTCAGATAATTCAGGTGATAGAGGTGACGACGATTTACCTGAATCCTTAGAGGGAAACGGCCCAGTTTCCTCGATAGAATCCGGCTGGGGGCCATCCGAAGAGCCTGCTGAGGTTATCTCCTGTTTGGATCCACCATTTTCGAGTTCTAAGTTCTCCTCAGGGATCAAAGTTGGCGAGGGATTCCGATACCAGTTGTCGGTCCTTGTTCGGAGCTATTCGGACCAGGAGTACCCTGGATTTGAGTCTCTACCTCGACGTATGGTGGTGGGTTGTCCTCAGGTTGTGTTTCCCGAGGTTCTTGTCATTGAGCACGTTGTCTCTAAGGGGGTACTCCCTGGCGAGGCACTTGCGGCGATGAAACCCCTAATAAAGAATGAGATCAATATTGAGGGTTCCAACGAGTCTGAGTCCATGTTTAACTAACCATTCTTACCCGCTGCAGTGGCTCTGATATCGCAGTTGCTTCGTTGGCGTATCTCCGGGCCCTGTGGACCATTTTTTATGCCTTTTTTCCGGCTAGATATCGTGCTTTTTGATACCCACGAGTTGAACCACCGGCTTTGTAGACTCAGAGTTGCGCACGGGACACGCCATCTCGAGAGAATACTACATAAGTCACAAAGAACACCGCAAGAAACCGTCAGAGGAAGGATCGAAAAGGAGAAAAAAGCAGTTAAGAAGAAATCCCCGGGCAACACAAGGCTAACAGAAACAGACACCCGGGCTCAGAAGGGGACCCACCTATGCATAGGCACAAACGGCTCCAATTGAGATACCCCATTCGCTGGCAATGTACAGTAGTGTTTGCTATCACTTGAACTGAACGCGAACTCATCCCTGTAGAAGAGACATGTGATGCGTAGGCAATGCCTTGAAATAGTCAAGCGGGTTCGTCGATCGTCATACGTGCAGTGCAGCGTAGAACTATCGTTCATCGTTGGAGGATGAGAAAAGCCATGGGGCGAACTGCTGCAGTGTGGGTAGATCGGGGCGACCAATTAGGGGATAGTAGGGGAGTCCTGTGGACCATCCATGGATGCAATAGAATATTCTCTTCGAATGAGCAAGATGTCGTGCCACCTGGGCAGGTTAGGAGAGAGTACTACGAGGAGTAGATGAACATCTTTGTACCAGCCCACGGGTAATGAGGCTTGAGTATCGATAATCACGATATTATTATGCATACAGGCGTCCGACAGTAAAAAGGACGAAAAAAAGAAAATACAGATAAACCCGAATCCCACAGTTCAGACCAATACATCGCTCCTCAATCAACCCCATCAACAACCCCACTGAGCATTCCATCCCCCTCACCCCGAGCTAACCGGCGGAATAATAGCAACCTCATCCCCATCCCCAATAACAACACCGCCCTCACCCCCTAAACCCGAATCCCCAGCTTCATTTTGATCAACATAGCCCCCATTCAGGCTCACCGCGCACGAAATCAGCACCTTCTCCCGAATACCGGGGTACCTCCTCTCCAGCTCGGGGAAGAGGTCTGCCAGGCGGAGTGGGGCGGGGAGAAGTTCTGTGTTTTTGGTGGTGTATGTGCTTGCGGCGGCGAAGTAGTGGATTGTGAATTGGGGGGCTGTTGGTGTGGAGGTTGTCATTTTCCAAGGTTTTGGTGGTAACCTGGGAGAGAGAGGGAGTCCAGATGTGGTTGTGGTTGGTGGAGGGGAGAAGAAGGAATTGGAGAGATTGGAGAGGTGGGGTTAGTTATCAGTTATCAGTTAATTATCAGCTACTTTTACTATGAGAAACTACACTAGTTTGCTTATACGTTTATGCATGGACTTTCCTAATCAATCAACGCCTCGGGGACTCCCGACCTCATTCAATGACCATATAATACTATAGAGATATCCAAGATATACAAAGAATCCCAAACACCGCAGAATTACTCCCTCATTTCCTTAGCCAACTCACAAAAAGCCCCCTCCAAATCCTCCCTCAAATCCTCCCAATTCTCCAACCCAACACTAACCCTCAACAACCTCCGATCAACCATCCGATCAGTCAAAGTCCTCCACTCAATCAACGTCTCAACACCACCAAGACTAGTAGCATGTTGAAAGAAATGCAATTTACTCGGCAAAAACCTCGCCGCCCTCTCCGTCTTCATCGTAATCGCAAAAACAGGCCCAAATCCATTCGGCATTTGTTCAGCCAACCACTCCCCTCCATCTTTCTGAACACTCGCATGAAAAACTTCTTCCAACACAGCTTGCACACTTTCCTCCACCGATCCAGCCGCGGGGTTGGGAACCCGCAATGCAGAATCCAACCAAGTCACCAAATTCTGCGCATTGGATGATTGTCGCTGAATCCGAACTTCTAGCGTCCGAAGGCTCCGAACACCAAGCCAAGCTTCCATATTCCCCATAACACTTCCTAAAAACACCCGATCTTCGAAAAGTTGCTTATACCAGCGCTCCCCTTGCTCGTCGCCGGTTTTTGTGACCAAAACCCCAGACAACAAATCACTATGACCGCCAAAATATTTCGTCCCGGAATGCATGATCAAATCAGCGCCAAACTTGAACGGCTCCTGCAATCCCGCCGGAGCGAATGTAGAATCCACCACGAGAAACGCGCCGCGCGAGTGCGCCTTATTCGCAAAATACCGAATATCGAATGCCGTTCCTTTCGGATTAACCGGAGTTTCCAATAATATGACATCGCCTTTGCCCAAATCTTCGGGCGCACAGTCCAGGGGCACCTTTTTAAGACCCGTCGTTCTTGTGAAGAGGGAAATTACGCCGTGACAGCCGTGGTAGCCTTCGCCGATTGAGATGGTGCGTGGGTTTAGGAGGGTTAGGGCTGCGTGGAGGGCGGAGAGGCCGGAGGAGTATGTTATTGCTTGCCCGTTCAGGAGGGTTGAGAGGATTGTTTCGAAGCGGGTTGGGTTTGGGGCGGACATTCGAGAGTAAATGTGGGATGGGGGGGACT
>JAVMSB010000321.1:0-35760 GCA_031761475.1 Penicillium pancosmium | reverse complement strand
GGATCTTAAATACATTAGGGTTCGGGTGGATATCGATATACATACGACTCGAAGGGGATTCGGCCTCGGATCGACGTCGAATACCTAAGGTATTGTATACTCTGAATCCCGTGATAACGCGACGTGTATCTGTGTGGTGATCTGTAACTACCCTATGTTACCTAAAAAGAGAGGTATTTCCAGAGGAAAATATTTTTTCTCTAACAGTTCCTTCACTATAGCGTCATGACCAGCTTGGTGATATTCTACACACAAAGCATTAACCTAGATTGAACCCTAGTACCCCTCAAGATCAAGTCCTTGCCTGTTGCCGTTGGGGATAGATGGCCCACGCACAGGGGTGTACGGGAGCACGCACGACGGGCCAATCATAATGCGTAAAACGCCATTGAGCCCGGTGGGCGCAGACTAGGGTATGGGAAAGAAATAGCAGTCATTCCGAAATATTTCTTATGAGGGTGTGTTCTGGTAGTATTGAACAAAGACAAATTTGCATACTGTCACTTGAAGGGTAGAGAGGCTTGAGGACTTCCATTAAATAACTAGGACGATACAGTTTATTTGAGGCAGAGTTTTTTCTTAGTGTTAGTTAACTTTTATATTCTACACTTTCATGAATCGCACCAGAAATGGCCCAACGTATAAATCTGATGACTAAAAAGGAACTGCAAGAGAGGACAAACAAATTATGAGCATCATGGACACAACCATGATCTCTAACCATATTTGTAGTCGTACTATGAATATGCAATGGCTTAGCCGTCATCCCCGAAATACTAACAGAGAATCTGGTGTCACTTGGCTATCTTGCTCTCCGTGGAAAAATGGAATATTTCATTGCGGATGGTCTAAGCGTTCTCTCTGATTTGAGTAGTGTTGTGTCATAACCAACTATTAAAATCGAAAGACAGCCTGCTATCTTCCAATCGTGAGACGGAACTCTCGTAGTCACCCGAATCGCCCAGGTTAGCCAGTTTCAAAGCGCCGAACCAGCTATCATCGATACAGTCTTGTTGCAGAGCCAATGGCTGAGCTTGAAGAAATCCACATGCATCTCCCACTGGCTCCCAGTTTTGATTTCCTAGATAATTTTGATCTTTTCCCATTAATGCGAGGTCATTGGAAACCTTCGAAGAAATATGGCCCTTACAATATTCTGATGTTCCAACCAAGTCTTGTTGAAAAGGAAGAACCGCCAAACTTTGACTGCTTTGTACCTTGGAATCCTGTTGATTTTCATTGGCAGATGGACTGAGAGATTTCCCAGGCTCTGCTTCGCGGCCACGGGTAGCATTAACTGGGTTTGAACCGCCAGGATTTGTTGTTGGCGATAGTAGGAAAGTCTTAGACGCCAGATGGGACGTGTATGCATCACCAAATTGGTATGCATCACGCGGATGGCTGTCGCTTTGAGACTCGTATGGCTCTTTGGCACCTGAATCAAGAACCCGTTCTTGTATAATTCGAAGATTCCCTGGGAGGGTGGATATTATAATCTCCATATTACCTGTTAGTTATGAACTTGATATGGAGTCCTCGGTGAATTGATGCTCACCGTCAACATGACTTTGCCTCTATTAGCAAGGTAGTTATGCTTGGCAAGGCAACGAAGAATTTTGAACCCGGATGCCAGGCTCTCAAGTAGCGAGTGTGTTTCTCGAGAGGCTCGAGAAGCCACAACAAAGTACAGAATAGTCAGAATGGAGCTTGTTAGCATGTGAATAACTGGCCATAAATCGCCCTTGAGAAAGTTCTGTCTGTCCATCGCTTCACAAAGCGCGATGATATTTTCACTTGCATGGACTGATGCCATCGCAAAATTTGATGTATCCCAAATGGCGGAATCTTGCTTGCCAAGAGACATGACAGCATAATGCAAAAATGGCCGATAGAGATAGAGTTGAACGTGAGCATATGTCATAGCCAGAATGTATTGAGCCCTTTGAATTTATCAGCAAGCCCTCTCGCGAATGATGAATGGTGTCCGAATTCCTACCTAATCAGTCTCCCCTCTGCACAAAAACTTCCGAGACGATAACCACGAGGTATATCATTCACCCATTTTTCGAGATCTTTCTGTATTCCGTGTATTGATGCTAGGCTGACAACATGAAATGGTGAATTTTCAAGGCAGTGGTTCTGACCTCGAATAGAATAAACACAATTGGTCACTTTGTCGCGAAGCATTTGGAGTCGCTTGTATGAATTGGCACCGGAGATGTAGCATATTTCACCATCGGGTTGGGGTAAGATGCGGGACTTTTCAATATATATGTCATTCGTTTCCTTTGGAAAATCTTGGTCAATTTCATCATCACTGAGAAGGACCGGCATGCCGATAGAGGTGGCGATGTCGTTGACAAGAAGTCTCAATGTCCAAAATATCCGCCTGCTCAATTCCTGAGAGATCAAGTCTTGGTTTGGTTTGAGAGACCGATGGAGACCCATGCGTAGGGCAATCGATAGTGTGGCACTGAGGTATGTGTAGCATGTTGATATTCGGCTGAATGATAGAAGAAAAAGATTCAGGAATACGATGGCCTGGAGAGATGATATATTTCTGCACTCGGCGAGATTCTGGAGTTGTCGACTTTTTGCGTAGAATCTAGAACTGCGACGTGTGAGTGACGGAATGAACAACAGTAATTTTAGGGGCCAATTACCCCCGAGAAACCTTGTCAATACCCCCTGGACCGTATGATCCAGGATCAATGACTAGGCAACCATATGCGAATATCGCATAGAGAAGCGGTAGAAATCTTTTCTCCTTGGCACTGTACTCTGATTCCTCGAGTGAATAGATCAAGTTGAAGGAGATATCAAAGCTTGGTTGGTGGATGATGCAATGAAGTATCTGCGCATCCAAAGCTGCTTCAACTAATCTCACTGCGAGATCTCTTTCAGGGAGAGTTACTTCAGCGTCATTTGGATACTCGACTTCGAAAAAAGCTGGCGCTGAGGTGAAACGGGGAAGCTGTTGCCCAACCATATCACCACCACGCCAGTCAGCCAGCTTTGCATTGAGGCACTGAATGAAAGACCGATCGGCAGAATATCCCTGAAACTCAATTTCATCCTGTTCCATGGCGTGATATACGTTATCACGATTCCCAATCTCTGCGGATGTTGTATCTTCGCTTGCTGCAGCCCTTAATGCTGCATCCGTACTATTCTCGAAATTTGGTTTAACACAAGTATCGGCCGTTGGGAAACTTTCTGCGTTTGCTGGGATGGACGATTCCATCGCTTTGAGTCTGGATTCTAGAGACTCTATTCGCTCCAATGGAAGTTTGCGTTTTCTTTTACGTGAGGACTCGGGGTATATGCAATCTTGAAAGTTGATTATCAGTAATGTGCCCAATGAAGTGCATCGTCTGGTGTGAAAAATCGCATGATACCATGGAATGAGGATGTGCATTGGCTGCATGGACGTTCTCTGTCGCACTTGACTTTACGTTGTCGGCAGGAGACACAAGATATCTTCTCTCTGGTATTTCGGGCGTCCATTTGCTGGATGTTAGAACCCGTGGGCAAAATGTTAGCTGTATGCCCTCCGGGTCGAGGTTCCCTATCTCCCGATCCAAGCCGGTTTTGAGTGCATTGGGGAGTGTTGCTAGACAATGACGGGGATAATGACGGCCCACGGATGATGAAACGCCCCTGAATTTGAGCGCTGTAGTTAGCCATTGACTCAATGTAGGAAATTTATCGATTTGGGATTCAACGAGAGAGTATTGGGTATTCGTGGAGCTGGGATGCCGACTTCCGACTCAGGAGGGATCGTTAATTCAGAAACCGGTATGTCACGTGACTGTTGAAGTGTGGCAAGACCGCGCAATATTCCCCCCCATCTTGTTTCCCACTTAGGATCCCAACCTCAACCTACAATTCTCAATTGCATTACCTGAACGTACCAAAGATTCTATCTCGAAACCTCTTGATCTAAATCGAGACAGAAGCTAATCTCAACAGGCTTAGACGATTCGAAGTTTGAGAGAGCCACCATATGGAGAGCAGAACGCTACCGCCTGAAGATATGAATTCGAAGCCTCCCCTTGCGTGGGATGTGCACAGTCATTTAGGTGTCAAGAAATGGGAAGGGAGATCAGGATCACCACTCTGACAGTCTCGCGGTCTTTTTCCTCGGAGCGAGAGATATCGTATTAAGGGAACGAGTTGATTCAAAGCGTTCGTGTATTCATGGAAATTGAGATAGATTCATTTGTGATGCCCTCAAAGCCGGCATTTAATGAAATCTTGAGTTCAAACTAATGGAGTGATTAATTCGAATTAGTTGGATTTGATATGTACTTGAAATTTGAAGCTCTCATGATTGGTAAATTGGGACCAATGTGACTAGAGACATTTTGACAGAATGAGGAATTGATGTACTAGCTATTATTAAATAAGTCTGATAGAATCAGATAATTGATTGAAGAGATTGTTAAGATCGGTTGAACGATCTTAAGGATCTCTATCCAGCTATGGCGTGTTATGACACCTTAATTCCGAATCCTATACTAGAGCACACTGAGTGAACGATGGCTAAGTTGATTCTAAAGAGTCCTAGTGGCATTTAACCACTCCCTTGGCTTGTCATATTTGAAGAATTTGTTGACGTTGTTGTGACATGCAAAACGGTTATCTTGCCGGAATACCGGACCTCGGAGTGTGTGAGTCCGCATTCCGGGTTAGCGTGCCAAGACCGTTATAGCTGGACACTTGACGTTAATCAAGAACACAAAAGTATCCAGGTATACAGAGTTCTGCAAATGAAAACTCTCCATCAATATGTATCAAGTAATTTGTATGTATCCAGTATTATGCTATCTAATATTGTGCAACCAATAATTGCTAGCGTCGTAAGTTATTGGACAGCCGGCGAAGGGGAGCCGTTGAAATGGCAGGTAGTTTCGTAACTGCAAGATCGACGTGAAGCAAATACAGTAAAATATGCAATCAGCTTTACCACCAAAGTGTGAATTCTGCTCGCGCAACACTCAATATTTTTCACGCTGTAGGTCAAATACATTACAAATGCAGTTTCTTGACAGCCTATATAGTAATATTGGAAATGGCTACCCCGTTGACTCATGTGTCTTGTGACCTAGAATATAAGACCGAAAAAGTTGACTTGTGATAACCTGATACCCAGAGAACACGCTTTTCATACCCCTTTGCATTCGGCTCAATCCACCTGAAAATAATGAAGTAAGATGCAAATGGGATTTTTCATATGCAAGCCTATACTTTCGCTAACTGGAGTACCCTCTAATGTCTATCACAGGAAATGGAGTCTTTCTGCTTTTGCGACTAGAATTTACAAAACAGAGGATTCTCACCAAGGGTAAGGGACGGTAATTATCATCTAATTTTGTAAGTTTAAATGCGATCTGCAAGTATTGCCATTTCAGCGTGAAGCGACCCGGGAAACTTTTGTAGCTTTAGTGCCACATCCAGAAGATTCGCAGGATGAAAATGGCTAGTGACATAATAAGAGGTTATCAATTCTGGGATTATAAATTGCAGTAGGAGATACCTCAATCATCGAGTGCTGTTTTTCAAGTGGAGTGGACGGCATTGCATGGGCCGAGAAAGGGTTTATCAAATCTCTTCTGTTCGGGATTCAAAGATTACTCAAGCGACTAATTCAAGTTCAAAGTCGCCTTTAATCTGAGGGTCTCACCGAACTTGTAGAAGATAACGGGCATGGGAATCATAGCCAAAGTAACAAAACCCAACAAAGAGTTTCCCCACCCGTAGCCTAGAGACCGATACATATAGGGCCCGGCCAGAGGCAGCAAAGCGCCGAATAAGGAGCGACACACGGTAATGGCCGCGACCGCGGAGGCTGCATACCGCGGGTATGAGTCGATGACGTAGGTCTGCAGTGTTCCAAAAATACCGACCATTCCGAATGCAAATGGGAATAGCCCAATGATAGGAACGATCCAATGTGTCCGCGCCTTGATTGACCATCCATACCAGAAAAACGATGTGGGAACAAAAATTGCGAAGAAAATAGATAAGGGCAGACGCATTTCTGGCTGGAAAACGCTATTGTTGCGCCTCTGAAGTCGTACAATGATCTTATCACTCAGAATGCCAAAGAGACATTGCCCACTAATGAAACCAAGGCCAAGCCCGATGTATGACAACCCACTGACTTGGAGACTCCAGCCGTAGGTGTTCTGAAAGACATCGGTGACGGTGGTAAAAAGCAGGTAGAGGCAACCATAAACTGTGGCGATATACAAGGCAATTATTGAGACGATAGGTGAGCGGAAAAGAAGCTGAAGAGGGGTTGTCAAACCGCGTCTAAGGCGATCTGTATGCTTTCTCGGAGGACCCTGTTCTGTCTCGTAGCAACTACGGAGTTCAGGTCGCTGAAGTTTTGACCGTAGTAACTTCGTTTTCCGCTGGATGAGAATCGTAGGGTTTGTCTCGCGATTGAAGACCATGACCATAGTCGCTACTGTGCCGCCAACTATTAAAAGAACCCAAAAAATCTATAAAATCAGTTTCAATCTCATGAGAGGTAGTTTAAGGTAGTTCACTCACCCATCGCCACCCAGCGCCTTGAGCGATAAAGCCACCACAAATTGGACCAAGTACTGGTCCAAACAGAGGCCCGAACGAGAAGATTGACATTGCTAGGCCCCGTTGCTCGGCTGCAAACAAATCCGAGACCACACCACCGCCAATTGTTAAGCATGCAGATCCGCCAATGCCGGTAAGAACCCTGAAAACAATCAAAGCGGACAGATTCGGAGCAAGAGCGCAGCCGATTTGAAAAAGCACGAAAAAGAAATTTGCAATGCTGAGTATCACTCGCCGCCCGTAGATTTCGCTTAGTGGAGAAAATAGTAAAGGTCCACTCTATGATATTCTTTAGCTCAACGCCACGCAGGGAGTGTTATGGAACCTCAAAATACTTACACCATATCCGAATAGATAGCCAGTCACAACAAATGACCCTCTAATGGATGACCCATTGCCAAATTCACCGTTGACGTCTGCAAGGGCAGGAGCAAGAACAGATGATGCGAATGGGCTTAGGCATAGTTACTTAGAACATTTGATCCCGAGCGGAAGATGGAAGGCTGGAGAAGCATTACATACCTAATCAACGTGATTATACTGACAAGTGATAGAAGAAACCACTTCCGTGAGGGTGGGTAATTTCTTTATTTTTCATAAGACCGTGGTCTGTAGCACCGGGAAAATATGCATTGACATACCTTGGGTTGAGAGGATCATCCTGACTATCCCACCCAACAATTCCGTTTTCAAGATTCGTTAAAGGAAACGCTTCCCGCTTTGTATCCGGGGTATCCTGATGCATATTATAACATTAGAAACGAAGTTCGAAATGGAAAATGTGTAGAGCAGGTGAATCACCTTTTGGCACTCCATTCCAATGGCCCCCGTTAGATATGGACAGCGAATTCTCAGGAACGTATGCGGTCCGAGGCAATGAGTTGTGTTACTCCTCGATTGGAACACTAGATATTGCACTAGATGATTTTTTAAATATAACAGATACTAGAGAAAAATGTTCCGCGCGCACAAAATTGATCGTCTTCGGCGAAGGAATGAAATCGAGGTTCTTCCAAGCTAACCTAAAATCCGGGATTTCGGAGAGGTCTTCGGCCGACCGAAGGACCGCTTTCCGCCCCGGCGAACCCCGTGGATGGTAGAGATTGCTCATTTTGGCTCGCAATTGGAATAAGAATAATTATTCAATTCAATCGAAATACACGAAAAAAGCAAGAAAAAAAGGAAAGAAAAGAAAAAGCCGAGATTTAACTTCATCGTGGTCCAGGACGAAATGTACCATCTCGTTCAAGGGAATGGGTTGTTACTTAAATCCTTAGAAAGGTTCCTTGCTATTTTTCAATGCTCGGCTAGGTATGTCTTTTATGTATTATTCTTTGATGCAGGCTAAGCATAAATACTTCAAATTTTGCTAGACTGTGTAGTCGTGCATGGTTTTAAACAAAATTACAATTCAAGAGCGAGCGCGCAACAAAGATTGACTTCTTCCATTGATGCTAAGCTCTTGGGCTGATAAATAACGAACAGTATCCGTAGTGTCATCTGCTTGAGTGATCATTCCTACCTATTCCATCTCAACTTACAGACAATCAGCGGTATGCCAATTGTGGACAAAACTTGACAGCAAAGCGACCAGGTAGCCGAAGATAAAAAAGTAGCAAAAATGGCTTCCATTTCCTTCAGCACAAGACTTAATCAGATGAAGGGTTTTACAACCATATACCAGCGAAAAAAGCACAGAGGGATTTAAAAATGTGCATTGAAGAATTCCGCGATTTGTTGGTAACTGATTGATTCGTTAGACAAATACCATACTCCTTTGGAGGTACCTTGCTTACCCTCTGTTGAACTCCATGAGATTCTGCTTGTTCTCCATATTAGCACAAGATCCCATCCACCCGTGGAACATGGTGTCGTATTGTTCGAATTCAACATCTGTATGTATTGCTTGCTCATAGTCTTTCAACATATTGGCTGGCTCTTCTGGGGACGATAAACAGATATGAGGAATGTCGATGGCTTTAGCGTCTTCAATATCGAGAAGACTGATGAGTTAGGTTTATCAGTAACTGACGATCAGCGCAGGTCACAAGAAGAAGGGACTCACGATGGGTGGGCCTGGCCAGAAACTTTGAAATATCTCCGACCGCCGGAAGCCAGAGCAGCGAGCTAGCAAATGCACTAGTGAATTTTGTATCATTTCGGAAAGGGTATTATTTGTAACATACCTTCCCACCCCAGCATAGACCAAGAACACCCCAACTCTTCACTTGAGGGTACAGATGTTCGCATTATTTCATGGTATTCAGAAGAGTAGATAGGTTCTCTTCTGGATTCGCTTTCTCTCCTAGGAAACTCATCATGTTGTTTCGCTTCTCCTCCGTATCCCTGGCGACCCAATTAAGGCTAGCCGCCTTGCCTCCAAAAAAGTCCGGTATGATCACGAGACATTGCAGTTTTTCCGCGAGTAAAGAGGCACCTTGCACGGTCTGCGGGTAGAGACCGAAAATATCGTACACGAGCATTACTCCCCGCTCAGATGAACGATTGCCCACGATATCTGCCGCATCCGAATTACTTAAATTAGCCACCCGAAGGGGTTCGTATTTTGAATTTGGTCTTAGACATACGCAAACGAACTCCTGCAGCTACATCACTGCCTTGTCCGGTAGCCAGGACCGGTTCCCCAATAGCTGGAGTGGAACAGCACGGTTGAGGAGGCATTGTGGATATCAGCGACTTCAATTCACTCCGTCCGTTAACAAAACGCGACATGAGAGAAGGGCTGTGTTTCGACAATCCTCCACCTAGAAATGCATTAATGGTTGGAGGCTTAAATAAGTCACACAAGAAGTTTCGCACTGCCCCGCTATTCATTTGTGTGGCGGTCTCGGTGCTACCGGATTTAAAGGCATCAAGAGTCCGCGGGTATTTTACCGCATTATATTCGTGTTGTAATATAATCAGTTTAACGTCTTTGCTATCCTTTCTTGATACTGGATTGTGCATCACTTTGACGAAGGCCCCTCCCTCTTCCCCATACTCAAATTATGCTGTACCTTGGGAAACAACTTAATTGTATCAGGAACTCTAGAACTTTATTTTAAGGAGTTGGGTTTTGTTTTCGTCTTGTACTAGTCTTCATTCGAAATTCAGATATTGCTGACGAGGGCCATCGACGCTAAGGAAAAGCCCGAGCACTCTGGGACCGCGCTAACCCAGAGGCCGGACCTAGACAATGCCGGGGACCGATTGGATACACTGTCAGAGACTACGCAACCTCGACTGATTTAATCTTCGCTGAGAGATTTTAAAGATCAACTGGCGCATATAAGTTAGTAAACCGACTTTTCAGGGTTTTCCTTTTACTAGCGAAACATTTTAAGCAAGCTTAGGGGTCCAACTCCTCTTTTGTGATTTATAATTATTACGGTATATAGCAACTTATATCTATAAAAATAAAGTTCTCTGTTTATAAGTAAAGTATACTATAACGGCTATATAGAATGGGGATTTATAAAGTTTTGTAAACCAGTCAAAGACTAAGCTTAGCTAGTTTTTCCTTACCTACACTATTATGCAAACTGTAAGGGTTACTAAGTTGTCAGGCTAGATACCTGTGACTAGGCAAGGATATCGGATAGTAAAGATCAGATTGGACAGTTGATACACAGGCTGATCTTGAAGAACAAGAATCATAGGTATCGTCGTGCGTTCTAATATTTCTAGGGCTCAGGCAGACCTGCAGCCGCGACTGTATCGAAGTAGATTCGGCCGCGAGACGGCCGTGAATCGTACTCGGGGAGGCGATCCAGGAATCCCGTGAGACAAACTTATTTCTTCTTGAAATTAATCATACATATTGTGATTTTTCTCTTGTCTTAGTACTCTAAAATATTTAGACTAAGCCCTAGCTCTGGTCCAGAAACTTATATACAAAGAGGTTATCTCTCTATTTCTAAGATAAATCTAATTATAATCAGAGATGTACTAGTAAGTATGTTTCCTCTAGTATCTATAGAATATATTGTCTTGATTTTCTTTTTTTTTATACTTCTTAGAGATCTAACTAGAGAGGATAGAGTTATTATTAAAGTCTCTAGCTCCTTCCCTATGTATATACAACGTTATTGAGGCTACTAGATAATGAAAGCGACTCGCAAGTATGACAAGGAAAGTATTTCAACCCTAGGTACGGCATGCTCATCGATGAACTGAAACAAATTGAAACTCCAGTGTGGAGAAAATGGTGGCGTGGAAGTCTTGTAGCCCGAACACCAGCGTTCTGTGACAAGGCACTAAGGTATAAGGTATGAACTTAGATAAGGAAGGGGGGTTGGGAGTCTAGAGTCCACAATGAGGCCAAATTTGTCAGGTTTCTATGGAAGGATAGAGGAGGGAGCAAAGGTGGGAGGTCCTCGACTATTAGGAAACGTACTTAATGCAGATCAGCCCGATGAAGAAACAGCTAGAACCTCATCTAGAGGTGAGTCACTGTTTATGAACAATTCTCTATCACCTTAATCCTTCAACTCTTTTCGCTTTTTTCGACCTGGACCTCCTTCTTATGCATTCCAGGTGCAGAGCATTTCAACTGATACCGACGATGTAATGGTTTAAACAGGCTGATGCGTAGGTATTCATTCTTATCTTGTGGTCTCATCCCCTAGGCGTTGGACGAGGTTTTTTTTCCATCCGCACTTCATCTCATTACTTGTTAATTACTTAGGGTTTCAAGGCTTTTCAGTGTGAGAACTACTTGCCTTTCCGAATTCTGCGCCAAAGGTTTCGTTCCTCGGGGTACATAGCAGGCCACTGGCGGACCATATTCAACAGTCAATACAACCTAGCCTGCAAACCTAATGTTCTTTCAACTTGCCAGCAGTAGCTGAGATGTGATATTGAATGCCGCGGACTGACATAGTGTTAATTCGGGTTGGGGGAGGGGAGGGTTAGTTTGAATTTTGAGACCACAAAATAACGTCACCTCACATTGTGGTCTAGATTGGTGCCCCAGGCCTGCCAAATATGGGATAAGGAGACGCTGTGGGTATATGATTGGCTTCTACCTGTCAACAATCCCACCTACGTAGGTGGACGTGGCTCATCGATGAGTTGGCTCGAAAGGTCCAGAGCAAAGGAAGCGGCTTGTATTTAATATCCAGAGGTGTACACATCCTCGATCGCATCGTATTCTCCAAAGATTGTGGAAGAGGCCACTCGAACCTTCCTAGCCTTGGCTCTCTGGGATGTATTCACGTTTTATGGTATCTATCATAATGAAGAGTATATTGATTTCTTGATTTCTAAAGTTGACAATGACCGTGAGTCAAATACACGCTCTAGCGAATGCTATGGGTGTTGACTGTGATTTTAGTCATCCATGCTTATCTGGCGAACCAGGACGGTAGGCAGGAGAGTCCCTGTTTCGAACCAATGTCTCAGCTTTAGAAAAGCCTCCGATATCATTACATAGAGAGCGTGGATCCTATCAGATTCTGAATGCGCGGAAAATTTACTTAACGCAATTCCCGCCCGGGCGTATCACCAATGGCTATCAGAAAATTTCAAAAATCTATTATCTCAATCAACACCCATTAACTCAACTACATATAGCAAATTTAACATGAATTGATTGTGTAGCCAGTCTCCCTACACCCACTCCACCTTGGTGGAGCTCTAGTAGCTGGCTGACCTGCCTGAAGAGGTAATTCGCCCTTTATATGTGATTCTACCGCAGGCGCTTCTGCTGGCAAATATAGCTGCGTTTATAGCTGTGGGCCCTCTTCGACATTTGGACCCTCTTTGCAAGGTATCTGCTTAGTTGACCGCGTACGTTACCACGTTCTCATTCGCTTTGCGTAGATTTGTGTTTTCTTGCGCTAGGTGTTGTGTAGTGCTATGCAGTGATCCTTGATGATCTTATCTATTATGGTTTGTGATGGGCATAGAGGGCTAGTGGACCGTTGCCTTAGCAGATCTTTGAGCATTAAAGTTTGCTTTTGTGGCTGAATGACCGTTTTTATTTTTCTGGTATATATTGGCCAGATCTGCTGTTTAGCCTGCTATTGGATAGTGTAGGTGTTTGCAAAGAGCTATTAAGTTATGAGAGCACTCTTTCTGTATTGATTAGTACTATACTATTAACTGCAAAATTATTTTAGATAGTGCTTGGTTAGTAGGCTTCTTGCCATATGTGTTAAAGGTCTTCTAAGAAATCAAATTTATGGATATGGTCTTATAAAGCAACCATATATAACGTAATTCACGTTCTCGCCGGTCACACGGTCGGCCCGGTCACCCAACTAAAATCGCGTCTCTCCTCTTACACTTACCGATTCAACCAGCAACTATGCCACCAAAACGCTCAGAATCCAGTCAAAAATTAGCCAAGCAAGAGGATAGGATCCTATTAGCCCTTGATGATATCAAAATTAGCCGAATCAACACTCTACGCACCGCAGCGAAGCTATAAGATATACCGTTCTCTACGCTACAAGACCGCGCTACTGGGATATCCTCACGAGTTGATAAACGCGCTAGGAGTTATAAATTAACTCAATTAGAGGAGGATTCGCTAGTGGAATGGATTTTCTCGCTTGATTTGCGTGGAGCCGCGCCCAGGCTCTCTACTATTCGAGAGATGGCTAATATCCTACTTGCTATACGTGGCGAATCGCCTTCGCTGACAGTAGGTGTGAATTGGGTATCAACCTTTGTGGAACGCCGTGATAAGCTCCAATCGCGCTATTCAAAACGCTACGACTACCAACGTGCTCAAAATGAAGATCCTCGGTCAATTCGGGCGTGGTTTGAGAGCGTGAAGCGTGTGGTAGAGAAGAATGGTATCCTTGCAGAGGATATCTATAACTTTAATAAGACTAGCTTCGCGATGGGCCTAATATCGGCCCAAAAAGTAGTTACTCGTGCTGAATACTACCGTCGGCGATCTATCCTACAGCCAGGAAATTGCGAATGGGTTACTGCGATCGAAATAATTTGCGCTGATGGCTATTCACTGCCGCTATGTGTTATCTTTAAGGGCTAGGTCTATATTGCTGGTTGGTTTGAATCAAATCTCTCTAGGGATTGGCGAATCGAAGTATCAAATAATGCCTGGACTACCGATGAAATTAGCCTACGCTGGCTAGAGAAGTACTTTATTCTATATACAAATTCACGTATACGAGGTCGATATCGGTTATTAATTCTTGATGGCTACAGTAGCCACCTTATACCTTAATTCGACCGAATCTGCGCTAGGAATAATATTATACTGCTCTGTATACCTTCATATTCTTCATATTTACTCTAATCGCTTAATGTTGGGTGTTTTGCGCTGCTTAAGCGTATGTACAGTCGCTTCGTAAGCGACCTCGCCTGTGTAAGCTATAACTATATCGATAAGCTTAACTTCCTTGCAGAATATCCTTAGGCGCGAATTGAGGCCTTTAAGTCACAGACTATCCAGACTAGCTTTGCTGCTACTGGTATTACACTATTTGAGCCAGAGCGTATACTATCAAACTTAAATATCTCGCTCTATACACCAACACCAACTAGTAGCCGGCCAAGCAGCAGATCTAGCCAATTTACGCCAAAAACACCCAAAACAGTGATTCAGCTACAAAAACAGGCTACCGTGCTCAAAAATCTATTAAAACAGCGCTCAAATAGCCCACCGTCACCCTCTAAAACCGCTGTTGATCAGATTATTAAGAGTGCCTATCTCTCGATGCATAGCGCTGCATTATTATTAGCACAAGAAAACGCTACTCTACGCCGAGCAAATGAGAAGAAACGCCAGAAACGTATACGCTCGAATCGCCAAATACCTCACAATGGAGGCCTTACTATCGCAGAGGGCCTACAACTAGCTCAACAGCTAGAGCAGTTAGTGGAAGATAGCCAGGCAGTATCACATGAGCAAGGCGATTTACCTATTGGGCAAGCTCAGCTACGCTAGAGGGCTCCGCCTACGTGTAGTGGATGTAGAGTGATTGGCTACAAGATTAATCAATGTAAAAATCGTTAGTTTAGTATTAATTGATGCGTTTTGGTTGAATTATCCTGAATATGAAATTAGTAATGGGTTGAGTGACCGGGCCGACCGTGTGACCGGCGAGACCGTGAATTACGTTACGTTTAAGCACTGCAAAACATCTAACATTGAGTGGTTATAGTAGAAATAGATATCAAGGTATATATAGTGTAATAGTATTATTTTCTGCGCCGATTCGATCAAATTAGGACGTAAAATAGCTACTATGGCCGTATATGCGTGAATTTGTTGATGAAATAAATAGGTTTTGTAGCCAATATAGGCCAATCTTATCATTGGTCTAAATTTTATTTGAGGCCTCAAACTGCCAGTCCTTTGGTAGTTTATCAAACCAACCCGTAATAATAACTTTACCCTTTAAGATTATATATGGCGGCAGCGAATAGCTATCTGTGCAGATTGCTTTGATAGGAGTGACCCATTCACGATTTTCTGGTTGTAGGATAGATCGCCGGCCGTAGTTTTCTGCTCGTGTAACCGCCTTCTGTGTTGAATTAACGCCTATTGTAAATCTTGTCTCATCAAAGTTGTAGATATCCTCCAGTTGTATACCATTCTCATTGATAACACATTGTACGGTCGTAAAACACGCTCGTAGCGATTTTGGGTCCTCGCTCAGCGCACGAGGGTAGTTATAACGCTTTTAGGAACGTATACGAAGCTCAACGCGTCGATTCAGAAAGGTTGATGGCCAATTCTTGCCAAACGTAGGCGGAGGGTGGCTACCGCGCGCATCAAGAAGGATATTGGCCATTTGGCTACAGTGGCTTGCCTAGGCGCTGCACGCGTGTCCATAGAGATAAATAAGTCAACAAGCGAACTCTCTTCCAATTAGGTCAGTTTATAGCCATTTGCGCGTGCGTCACCGCGCCGCCGGCGCGCGCATGTAGTGTTGCGTAGGATATTTCGTATAGCTTCGCTGCTGCAAGAAGAGAGGTGATGCAGAGATTTTCAATATCTTCAAGGGCTAACAAGATCTTTCCCTCCTGATTGGCTGATTTCTGCCGAGATAAAGAGCGAATTGGTGGCATGGTAGGTGGTTGAAGTTGGTATGTAGGTGGGAAACGTGACTTTGGATGGGATGATCCGCTCGGGCAGGAATTACGTTAGTTACCGGAGGGTGTTGACTAAGAGCCGGAGCACTGTAGTCCTTGCAAATTACCCGGAGCAGGTTCCAGAGAATCGATGTCAAAAAATTCAGAGGATAGCTCCGAGCCTGGTGCACAGACCTGTAATCTGTGTTGAGGAATCCCATACGGCTAAAACGCCTACACGTGAAGTTCCCGATAAATCTTTCTAGCACTTCAACAGTGTCGCTCGAGTGAGAAACTCATCAAACATATCATATATGAAAACCGTTCACAGCAGAGCTCAACAGTAGCAATAGAACTCCTGCCTGGATTCATAATTCCACAGGGTTATGACGTCGTGGGCAGTCGGCGTCCTGTACATGTGACGAGATCCAACTCTTTTTCCCCCCACATCAAGTGCAGTTGACGGTGAAGATAATGAGAACAGGAAGCGCTGTGATATAATTCGAGAATTGCCAACCATGCAGAACGATCAGTACCAGACACGAAGCCGCACTTTCGATGCATCCAACCCGTCGAATGTGGAAACTGCGCTTCTTTGGGATTTGCCACTTGCGAGCGCCGAAGCTGCTTGCAAGGAATGCTCACGAAGAAAAGTGAAATGCGACAAAGCATTACCCACGTGCGGAATTTGCTCAAAGTATAGAAGGCACTGTCTGTACGACAAGTATACCAAGACACCGTTAACCAGAAAGTACGGTTTTCCCTCTCATGCTCCTCACGTCCCCGATATTGGAGAGTGCTCATTACGATTCAACAGGCACTTGACGGAAGTGGAAGAGCGATTGGAAGTGGCGGAGAGATTTCTGAGAATGGCTCGGACGAACTCACTTCTTCCTCACAACATCGATGTTTTGGGAGAATCCCAAAGGTCAAGTGCGCCTGCTTTCCCAGCTCGGGAGACAGGCGAACATACCCTGAGGACCAATTCGACTTCTTCAGATTGCGTGACAGATTCATCCAACAAATTGGACCTTGATACTTCTAATGTTGGCGAATTCACAACACACGACTTTTCTCAGGAACCTCACACGCCTAGGCCAGGCCAGCCGACTATCACCTGTTTTGACAGACGGCAATTTAGGTCTCGACCTCTCCAGCAAGATCCCAACACATTAAAAGACCAAAGCTATCCATATGACACGCTTGATGGTTTGCCTATCGGAGTGGATCATTTCGAGTGGGATGAGCGACAAGTATCAGCTACAGAAGAATACGACTCCAGCCAATCTTATTCTTATTCAACTGCGAGAGACAAAGACTGCGTTGAATCCGGCCTTTCCGATGGCATGGCCTCTTTGACAATGAGTGAGAATGACAGCGGCTATCTTGGGATTGTATCTGGCGCTGCACTTTTGAAGGTCATCGACCCTCCTACCACAGAGAACCCAGTGCAGCGAAATAAGACGAGTCTATTGCACTTCTCCCGGGGGCTTTCTGGTGGCAAAGGGTGTCCCATGCCTCTCTATAAGCAACCGAATCCTAGTCGTCACATCACCAACACGATGGTTGATGCTTATTTCAGGAACTATAACAATATCTACCCTATTGTCCATGAGCCAACGTTTCGAGCACAATTCAGCGAGGTGATCGAACGTACGAATGGGGACTGTTGGAACGTCCTTGCATACACCATCGCTGCAATCGGTGCCTTTTCAACTGCAGCTAGAGCAGAGACATTAGATTTGCGACTCTTCGCCCAAGCAAGGTCTTTTGTGGATTGGACGTATCTCGAAAGGGGAAACCTGACCTTGGTCCAAGCCTTGGCCTTGATGACCAATTATTTGCAGAGAAGAGATATGCCCAACAGCGGATACAACCATGTTGGCTTGGCAGTCCGGATGGCGATGGGCATAGGCCTTCATAAAGAGTTCCACGGGCAGGTCATTCCACCCCTGAGGATGGAGATTCGACGAAGGGTCTGGTGGTGTCTTTCTGTCTTCGATATCGGCGCAACAATCACGGCTGGTCGGCCTATCGCTTGGCCCAGTGGTGGGGTTGACGTTGCCTTACCAATGAATATTCATGATTATGTATGTTGCGAAATTGTGGAAGCAGAGCGGACTAAGCTTTTTCTAATTATTTATCTAGGAACTCACCGCGGTTTCCCAGCAATATCCAGTACCAGCGCAAGGGGTGACCAACTATACAGCCATCCGTGCCATCACAGAATTTTACCGTGCTATAAACTCCATTTACCCCGAAATCATCAGGAAACCTCTTCCGTCAGCCAAGGAGCTCATCATGATGGACGACCAAGCAATTTCGGGGTGGTACTTGAGCCTACCGCCGTTCTTCACGGGAGAAGCTCATATTCCGCCGGAGTATGAGCTATCTCGCGCCATCATGATGTGGAAATACCGCAACTTCAGAATTATCATGTACCGGCCATTTGTTATCAGACCATTCGTGTATGCTCGGCAGAATTGTCAAGATAATTGCCTGGAGGAAACTCAAGCATATGCTCGATGTTTGGACGAGGCCCGCCTAACCATTCAGTCCATTGAGTTGTTTTGGAACAGACAAGAGCAAAATAGGATCGGAGCGTGGTATGCGCTGTAAGTTGATTCTTCCAATATCAAAATCGCCCCGAGGATACTAATGAACCAGATACTTTCTTTTTCAAGCTGCGCTCATTCCCTGTATCTGTCTACGACATGAGCCAACTTCGCCAACTGCTGGTGAATGGAGATATCAGATTCAGGTAGCTCTAGACATTATTTTGTCAATGGAGTCGATGAACCCTACAAGCGGTAGATGTTATGAAGTTCTCTTTGGATTGTGCAAAGCACATCTCGAGAACACTTCCATATGGGATGTCGTGGACTCCACTCTACGGCCGAATGAGGACCTCGATCCCATGCAGATGAGCGGCCTCTCATCTATGATGTGGCAAAATAACCCTCCAGTTGAGCTGAACCTTTTTCCGTGGAATGATTCCTGGATGAACTTCCTTCCATGACAGGATACATTTTCCTGTCGTTTCAGTTGTTGAGTGAGGTAAGGGAATATCTTTATTATAAATTATATATTTTTTTAGCACCATTTACCTGTATAAAAGGTTAATCCATTCTCTTAGTCTCTGAGGGCTCCGCTTTGACCCGCAAATGTTTAGCATTCTGTTTGTCATATTCGAATATATGAGTAGCCAAAGTTTCGTCACGTCAACTTGCATAAGTCGCAGATACGGCCGACTCGGAAACGTATCATAGGGACAACATGAATGCTATCAGGTGGTGTCGATAAGAGTTAAATACGGTTTATGATACTCATTGTATCGAATTTAGTTGTTCGAAGAAGTGATTGCTGAGCGTTTAGCAGAACATATGCCGGTATCAACGAGAAACTGCTTTATATAAACTTGACTAAGAGAACTGCTCCCTAATCCTCTTCTTGTATGTAGCTGATTCGAGGTACTCCAAACCTCAATTTTTCCAGAAGATCAAAGAAACATACTTTAGTAAAGAAATTTGGAGGAGGTTATACCGGCCATCAATAATACAAGCTGACCCGGTCATATAGCTTGATGCATAAACCTAGTTGCCTCGTCAGAGTTCCATATGATAAGTATTATTCATCTGAATTATGAAATGTCAAATTTATCTCATATACGAGGGAAGATAAGGGCCAACGGCTGGGTAAGGATGGGAAATACTGGCCCTCTCATTGTTTTTGTAAGATCTAGGTAGGATTATTTAAGAGAGTATATTATAGAGATCAAGTATTCTGGGTTGGTAGGTTATGCTGTTTAAAAGGAATTTAAACCATTATCATGAACAGAATATGCCACCGAGGAGTCCCTTAGCACGTTTATGTGTTAAATTGCCACTTAACAGCTGGACTCCTGTTAATTGTGGCAAGCAGGTTCATAAGTACGCAATGAGTGAGCAAGGTAATTTAAGTCACTTTTTGCAATTCTTGATACCGATCAAGCCCACAGACTGTCACTTGGACATGGGAGTTGCAGAAGGAAGCAACACCCAGTGGTTTCTCTAGGGATCTTCGAGCTCTGATATTTCTCTTCTTTGCATCGCTATGGAAACTCTGGCTTACTTGGGTCGCCAGTACAGTTACAACATAAAGTCTTTATTGTCATTTGTTTAAGCTATGCTGTCAATACTAATGTTCTTATGAATTGATATTCTGGGCCAGTCCCAATATAAATCAATGGATCTTGGAATTAGACTAGAGATCAGTCAAAGAGTGGAGGTGGTGTAACCAGTCTCGACAAGTATTTGTAAAGGTCAGAAGTAGATTCATGTGTGAACTTCGGTTGCTCTTGCATCCAAACGCTGGCTTAAAAAACAATAGCCCCGCCGTCACATACAATATCTACTCCATTGATATAGGATCCTGCAGCACTTGCTAGCAACAAAACAGCACCAGTCAGCTCTTCTGGATTGCCCATTCTGCCCATTGGGTTCCGAGCCGTTCAAATGTCTCTGGCCTCCTGCAAACCTGGCCCTTCTTTCAAGATCGTGTCCATGTATCCTGGGCTGATGCTATTGACCCTAATGCCAAACCGTGCCCACTCGGTTGCTAGACTGTTTTTCATTGCCAATACCCCAGCCTTGCTCATATTGTAAGCTCTCTGCGGCTGTGGGAAATTCACCCTGTGTGCAGATATAGAAGCTGTGAGTACAATACTACCACCAATTCCGGCGGAGATCATCTGCTTTGCCACGGCTTGCGCGCATAGGAAACAGCCGGTGGTGTTGATATCTAAGGTGCGTCGCCATTTAGCGACGCTCATCTCAATAGCATGAGTACAACGGACGACACCAGCAAAGCAGAGGAGTATGCTGATGTTTCCGAGAACGTGGTTCGCCTCAACGACAGCAGTGTTCACAGCCGCGTCATCTGTGACATCGACCTTTTTCCCTATGATTGTCGCCGATGGAAAATCATTCTGCAGGATTCCACAATGAATTCCAAAGCACTTGTATTGAAGTCAAAAAGGGCCATTCCGGATAGACCGTGCTCA
Source organism: Penicillium pancosmium (assembly GCA_031761475.1). Classification (NCBI taxonomy): domain Eukaryota; kingdom Fungi; phylum Ascomycota; class Eurotiomycetes; order Eurotiales; family Aspergillaceae; genus Penicillium; species Penicillium pancosmium. Next base: position 15,065 of record JAVMSB010000321.1, on the reverse strand, counting down.
AGAAGTGCACTCGCTCTGCAAATGGCTCAGAAATGAATCTATCGATGAATATGCAAACAGATGATGCTTACGCTGCGAGTCCCAATATACCTAACCCGCCGGTGACGATAGCATTTCCAGTGACATCAAATCAATTTTCCACCCGCTTCGGCGGTCCAAGGTTGCCACGAAGCTCACTTGGAGGAATATCAGACAGCTTCATAAGGGGAATTGTCCTTGCGGTCAAGCCATCGCGAGCGGTAGGCATGATTGTTTTTGGACCTCCTCTGATGGATCGAGCATGTATGAGTATTTTGCCTGATTATGCCTCACGCGGCATAATCAAGTTAAATAATTCTAAAGACTCCATCCATCGTGGCTCGGATTACGATTCACATTGACGAGGTCGACTATCACCCCGACAATAATGGTAACGGGACTCACCTCCGTTCAATCTCTCGCGGCGACATCCACAAGGTCCCGGAGCACCGTCGACCGATGACTAATCCTCTACAAACGCCGGGAAAGCTGCCCAAGGACTCCTTACGAGTATACCACTGTCATTCTGTGGGAAGTGGAGTATGTGGGGAGCCGAGGGATTAGCGCAGGTTGACAGTCAACCACACTATACCTAATTAGGTGGTATAAGGCAATCGGAACCATTGGATCTTTGCTATTAGTTCTTTAAACAGTTAGTGTCGGGTGACTTACGACCACTGCTTCAAAGCCTCAAGGCATCCCATCCTCAGTGTAGTTTCCCAAAATTTGGAAGTGGAGCAATCAAGGGGACGCATTGACTTGGCATCCTCGGAGCGTTCATCCGTTTGGCGATAAAGTATATATAACGGCAAATGCCACCTAGTCATTCACAAGAAACCCTAATATTAATTCCATTTTTGGCTTCACACTTTTTCTGACGGATCCCGCAACCTTCTTACGATTGAATACCTGGCTTTTACCCTCCCTTTATCCTCCAAAATGACGATCGAAACCCCGACAGCCAGCCGCCTACAGGACCTCTTCAGCCTCAAAGGTAAAGTGGTCATTGTCACGGGTGCTTCTGGACCAAAAGGAATTGGACTGGAAGCAGCACGTGGCTGTGCCGAGGTGGGGGCTGATGTTGCGATCACATACTTCTCCCGTCAGGAAGGAGCAGAGGCAAATGTAGAGGATTTGCAGCAGTACGGAGTCCGGGTGAAGGCTTACCGTTGCGATACCTCAAAATGGGCCGAGGCTCAGCAACTCATCGACAATGTCATCTCTGACTTCGGGAAAATTGATGCGTTTGTGGCCAACTCCGGGCGGACCGCTGATAGCGGCATATTGGACGGATCCATTGAGGCTTGGGAGAGTATTATCCAGGCGGACCTGAACTCTGTCTTCTACTGTGCGAAAGCTGTCGGTCCACACTTCAAGGAGCGCAGGAATGGCAGCTTTGTAATCACTGCTTCGATTTCAGGCCATATTGCCAACTTCCCTCAAGAGCAGACGTCATACAATGTCGCCAAAGCCGGGTGTATCCATATGGCCCGCTCTCTTGCCAACGAATGGAGAGATTTTGCTCGTGTCAACAGCATATCCCCTGGCTACATCGACACTGGACTTTCCGACTTCGTGGACCCTAAGGTACAGGAGTCTTGGATGTCTATGATTCCCTTGGGCCGTACGAGTGACCCAAAGGAACTCAAGGCTGCTTATGTCTATTTTATCAGTGATGCAAGTACATATACCACTGGTGCTGATCTGAGGATTGATGGTGGCTATACCTGTCGATAAATATGTTAAGAGAGAGACAAGAGCCAAACGAGCTGTTAATGCATATCGCTTTTTGCCACTTCAATTTTAGAGATACTAAAACAAGGATGTAGCAAAAAGATATTTTTGTTGGAATGAGTTTTATGTTTATGAATCTCACTAAGAGTGTGACGCAGTACTTAGTCTGTAGTCTTGAGTCTTTAGTAGATCCCAAGGGACCTGTTGCAGTGGGGTCCATTGCTAGGCGGTCTAAGCTCTACACCCTAGCAGTCACGCGCCGACCCAATTGACGCCCGCCTATCCCAAGGAACCTGTAGCAATGGACCCCATTGCTAGGCGGTCTGAGCTCTTATCTATGGGCAGTATTTGGACCCACAGGGTCAATTGCAATGATTTTTATTCTTGGATTCTATTCAAAAATTGTAAAGTTCTAAGTTCTACTAATTTCTCTGGCGTATTTTAATCCTAGCATCAACAGTCACTTCTAGCACTCGTGCGATCAAACCCTAATTTGCCTCAAATCAGTAGTTTATTTTGATAGGGTGCGACCAAGAGACCCTACTATTCTTTACTAATCTATATTTAGTAACGTAATTCCTGTATGACCGGGCCACCTACCACTAGTAGAAATATTCAAAATCGATTTTCTCAACCAGTACCTATTAATTCAACTAAATATAGCGATTTTTATATGTATTGATCCTGTGGCCAATCTCTCTATACCCACTACACCTAGACGGAGCTCTCTTTACTGGTTGATCTATCTGGATAGGTAATTCACCCTGTATATAGGAACCTACTATAGGTGTTTCTGCTAGTAAATCTAGCTGTGTAATCTACTGTAGGCCCTCTTTAACAGTTAGACTCTCTTCGTAGGGTATCTGTCTAGTCGACTAATTATACTTCTTGACTACCTTCTTATTCGCTATACGTAGATATATATTTTCTTGTACTAGTAGTATAGTGTTATATAGCGCAATACAGTAGCCCTTAATAATCTGATTTAGTATAGTTTTTAATAGGCTTAGAGGGCTATTTAACCGTTGCTGTAGCAGATCCTTAAGTATTGTAGCTTGCTTAAGTAGCTGAATAACCGTTTTAGATATTTCTAGTACAAATTAGCTAGATCTGCTATTCAGCTGGCTGTTTTGTAGTAACAGAGTATATAGAGAGATATTAAGCTTTGAAAGTACTCTTTCCGTATTGAGTAGTACTAGACTACTAGCTATAAAGCTATTCTGAATAATAGCTAGTGTAGTGGGGATTCTGCTCTCAACATCGGAGTCATATGATCAGAGCCTTAGCAACAAGGTGTCTGCTTACAGGGAGGGCCTACCAACGATTCGAGAAATAGTCTTACCCCACTGCTGTAGGCCTAATATAGTGATAACGGCATGAAGCGTGAACTCAGCTACCCACTGCTGTCTCACTGATTGAACAACCTGAATAAACTGTTGGTCATTTGGAGGGCGGATTTTACCATAATTCAATCATAGCGAACAGCATCGATGCTTTGTGCGCGAGCATCACGGCAGAATCTAAGCTCATCGGCCGCGTGCAGCCCAGTAAACAAGCGAATAGATTAGCTACACGAAGGAGTTCAAGACACGGACGCACATTTATGTTCTGAATCAAATAATTATACCGAAGGCTAGTAGCCATAATTTACCGGACGCATTTAATGGAAAAGTTGGAAATGATCCCCAAAAGGTTTCCAAGGTCATGTGGTCAACTGGCCGAATCATGATTAGGGAAATGTTTCATGTCAAGGCAGGAAAGAATTTTGAGCTACCCCGGTTGTACGAGGAAAGAATCAGTGGATGTAGGATTCAGGGCTAGGTTTTTTCATATTTCTCGGAAGATAGGTGAGTAAAAGTTGACCTGGTTTCATATGACAATTTATCTGATAGTGACGAAGATGCAACAGGAGACGACCAAACCCGTATTTAGGAAAGAGTCAAAAATTGTATCTGAATTTCGGGAACTCCAAAGGGAGGCAGAAAAAAATGTGAAAAAAGTTGAGCAAAGAACACCAATTGTAAGGGGCTACAGCCGAATTGATTCAATTGAGCGGTGCAGACATGCAGTTTATCTAAAGCTTGGAGAAGTGCAAGAATAAGGGGCAACCAGCGGCGAGTAAATATACTGGGGTTGATACATCATACCGCACAGGCCAAGCCTGGGCCATAGATCGGGACCTGGCCCGTTACACCAATATTAGGAATGGTGGTTGTAACACCGAAATATTGAACAGAAGGCGCAAACAAATCTGACCAAATGTCGAGGACTCCAAGGTTATATCCTTGTACAGCATCAATAGCCAAAACTTGTAAATATTAAAGAATTCAAGAATCTGGTCTACTGACTTGGCAGAGCAACATGTATGTTAGCCGAATAGCTCACGTGGTATAACTACGGGTATATTGCCTTTGATTCACTCCCTGTATATGAGGACAACGCAACCTCCTCTTTCTATAGCCCATCATGTAGATTCACCCAGTCACCGCTGCGATCCAACGTAGTAATTTTCTTACATTAAACTTGCCAAGAGGGCTAGTAATAGCCTTGAGCCTTGTTCTAAGCGCACAAAGCTCTTCATAAATGTCAATGCTCATGATCGTGGCCACGCCATATCACATCAAAAGCCGCAGATTTCTTGTTCGGCTTGTTTGATAAGCGACTTTCCCAGTTATAGTATCTTATCAAATAAGCAAAACTTTTTACTAGTATTAGCATGCATTTAATCCAATGAGATCAAGTGGAACTGATTCAGGGTAAAAAGGTTGATTGATTGAAGAGAACGTGCGTTGGAGGGCATGTTGAAATACCCTAGGTCAATTCGTTGAACGGTCGGTGGTTACAGCACCAGAGTTGCAAATTTGGCCAACTTTACATACAAAAACAAAGGTACTAGGTTCTCCTGCGTGGCCTATCGGTTGCTCACGGTGATCAAATTACCGCTTCATACGCTGAAACCTCTGTATCGTTGTAGAAAATTATCCTCCTCCCATTCTGACCAGCCTAGCGAACTTTGTTGAGACATCTCAGGCAACAACGAGCGGGGATAGATAAAGTGCTGGTTTATGAGCCTTCTTCAGGAAAGTGAAACGTAAATAAAGTGGGCGTGGTGAGCTTTAAACTTTTGGCAACTTCTGAATTGTTTCCAGTGAAGCGGCGGATTATAGAAGCAATCCTACCCAGAATACTCAACTAATCCCCAGGGATCACTGGTTATCCCTAGAGCTTGCCAGTGAAGTGATGAACCGATGCAACACTGCAGAGACATAGTTAGACTGAGCTAGTCCGTGGTTCTGTTCTGCTACCGAATCCTATTTATTTACGGCATTTCTGATGTTATCCAACGATGCTCAACTAACACGCATGGTTTGTTTCACGACAAGTTCACCGGAAGAGCGAATGTAATATTTTGAGAGCCTGAAAGAACGTCTTTGAATCATACAAAGCCATTCTTTGCCCAAAACGCCACATGGTGTCACGACTAAACATTGCGATTCAGCTATCATGCCACGGTGATTAGCTTCTTCTGTGATCACTACGATCAACGTCTGCCAATTTCTCTATATTATCTGTTCGCCAATAGGAGTGAATTGTAAATTGGCCAAGTCTACATAATGCCGTTGTTGCAGATGTATTAGTTCTAATAGAGAGACTGGATACCGGCTAGAAGCTAAAAATGGTGGAGGCTATTTCAATTAGATCGCCAGATATGGAGATCAGTGGGGCAGGATCTCTCGGCCACCTCAGATCGTCCGTCTGCTCCGGGCTCGGTCGCGGATTTAGCATGCCCCTAAGTTTCTATTTTTCCCTTTATTTAATATTCCGGTTTAATGAAAGAGATAAGAATAAGTTGGAATTCTCCGCTCTGATGTTGACAATTCCAAATAAGCCTTCTCGTCGAAGACTGTCACTTGTTGATGGACCGCACACCTTCCGAAGCAGACTGAAACAGACATTATCTCTGTTATCCTCCGAATCGAGCAACGAAGCCAGGAGCCAAAAACAAAAAAAGAATTATACCGCTAGGCATGCGTTGTCTTCCGACAACAATAGTGCTGTCAGACACAGAAAAGCTGGAATTAAAGCCTACAATCAGGAGGGCTACTATTGGCGACCGTAGGAGATGAAATCTGAGAATAAGATAAGTCGGCCTGAGACTGCTTCCGAGGATAAGCCCGAAGAGTCTTTACAACATAGCATTATTGCACTAAAATGTGTATCAGTATAAGTACTGAGACTGAAGATAGTTGCTTTCTTACTAATATATTGAATCAAGTCTGGACAGCCGAATGAAGTCAGTAGTACAGTATCTGGTAAAGAGGGTGGAAAAACGCTTATTATTACGCTACAGATCTTTAAAAAATTCTGTTAGCCAACAGATTGCTTGGAATAAGATGATCTAGGATAATCTGAAAGATGCGGCGAGCCGGCTAGCCGTTTTAGAGACTCGAATAAAAGATATAATAGACCAAAAAAGGCCACAGTGTCGAAAATAATTCAGCCAATAGCAAGATAATGCCCTTTGAGCCACTATCAAGTTCTATGTCTTCTGAATATGTATAATGGCTCACCAGGTCGCCATCCCTACATATTTCAATATTATTTAATACCTCACATACAGTAGTACTACGGTATTGAGGGCTTAGATTAGTATTCATAGAGTATTTGCCTACTAACGGGTGCCTAGTAGGTGATAAAAGAAGCAAGGCAGGAATGCGTAGATACATATGCATTACCACCACCACCACCACCACTATATTTTCCTCCTTCTTCAAGTCCTTGTTTACCCTTGGCCTTTTGGCAACACAACGCAACACGTTTTACCCTTGGACCTTTGTCCTACAATATGCTGTAATAGCAATAAATAACCTCACTAACCTACAGCACGACCCTATAGTCTTTCACTATTGTAATTGCAACGCGTTTTGGCCTTGGCCCTTTGGTATCGCAACGCGTTGTGGCCCTGGTATTTTGGTCCAGTAGTAGTAAGTAGTACAAGTAGCTGAGTAGTACTATATTATTAATACTTCTACACCTACAGAATACCCTAAATACCTACTAAGTAGGCAAATACTGTATTTGAAAAAATGCTTGGAAAAACTCCGCATGTTAGTGAATACCGTATTCTAGCTGAGTACCGCATTTATAGCGTATATATAACGTATTGAAATATCCCCTGGGGGCGGGATGGCAGGCACTTGGATTTCGTGATACTCATCTTTAGTGGCCAGTCGTGTCATAGAAGATAAAGACGTCATATTCTGCTGGCTACTAGAGAGCAGACATTTTCTACTCCTTATGCCTATTAGACGCATTCGAAACGTAGCGTAATTTTTCTCCCTATTTCTAAATTACTGCTTACCAGAGTTTTGATATATTTGCAGTCGATAAACTGTAACTGCTCCGTTCTCAGACATAATATCATTCCTCATCCTTTCGACTATTGGATCATCCCCTATAGTATCTTGATTTATTATAGGGCTTTGGTTGAATGAAAAAGTTTTTAGGTCTTACTATAGAATGTTCTAGAATCGAAAACACGCACAAACCTATTCAATTATATCCTTGACAATCCGGCCCGTTCTAGAACGATATTTACTTTCAGGGTGGAATGCAAAATTCAAAGAGAATAAGATTTTGGTTCTACGATAAGGTCGTTTCTATAAGACTGAAGTGGGTACTTAAATTACGGTCTACTAGCTTTACGTAGTTCAACTAATTGCTTTATAGTATTATACAAAAAGACCTTACTACAAGGAAGCTGAAAGATAGACGGAGACGGTTCCCCTAGAAACAAAAGGGTACGCCCGAGCGGAATAAAGTTTAGAGCTATAGATCCGAGGTAGTACAAAAGTACTACTTAGAGTGCCCTCTAATCGGTGCTATTCGGTTGTAGAAAAAAGACGTAGTTAGACTTTATTGGCAGTATAAATCTGATATTATCGCTCAGACTATAGTAGAGATGAGGCTGCAGCAAATAATTGGATATTCTGAAAGGATATAGGGAGACTTCCTTGTATAGATATGATATCCTACCCTGGGAGATCGTCGGTCTCGTTGATCTTAAGCAAATGACCAGTACTCATTGGTCAAGGTTAGAGCTTGTAGGTTAAATAGTAGTGGGTTGCTTGATCCAGAAAACCTAGGAAGCATATTAGTGCCTATAGGTTCCGAAGAATCAGCAGGATTTATAATAGCCCTAGTACGATCTATTTACAGAGACTAATACGCAGGGCAACATCTAGATAAATACAACGTAAAATATTAGAAATATATAGAAATAGAACCTAAAGTCTAAATAATCAGCTATAAAAAATACTATTATTTAACAGTAGGTAGATCTGTCCGACGAGATACAGGGACTACTAAGTTCTCAGTAAAAGTAGATATACGCCGATCGATATTCCAGGGTAGATTATACTGTAGGCATACTTCGTTAAATTGTGCTATATATTCAGTATTCATCATTGGTAGCCCTTATTAAGTCTAGTCTAATGCCAGTGGCTTGATAGAAAGCTGATTTAGTAACTGAACAGAAATCGGCACGTAACTGAGTCACGGCCTTAGACCACTGTTTGGCTCTCTTTACGTAATAAGGTAAAATTAGTACCGTAAGACCTATTATCTATATTTGCAAAATTACCTCGCTGCTCACTGTTTTTAGCGTATAGTTTTGAGGAGCCTGACAGAAGCCAGGATTTGATACCCGGGCTCTGTCTTCGGCTAGAACTATAGTTCCCGGACCCTTGCTTACCTCAAGCTCTATTCTTCAGTACTTCAACTACGTAGATTTTAGTATACCAGGGGTGTTGAAAGAGTACAGAAGAAAGAGTTTCTTCTCAGAATAGTATAAGCGATACTAGGGCTTGAGATACCTTGAGAACCGCCGAGAATATCCGCTAGTAAAAGCCAAGTCTCACGAACTAATAGAAAAAAGCCCTCGCTTGTAGATGATCATTAAATACATAAAACATGTAAATAAAACCTATAGAGATTATTTTGGACCGTAAGTGTTAGATAATAGTAAGAAATCTCTACGCTTACTCTCGTTCTGTCCTTATAATGTTTACTTCAACTATTTATAACGATATCACGTGTCTCTGGTTCCAATCAACTTGGTCTTCTGTATAGACACCACGGAGTTAATTCCGATGATTCGGCTTGGTACCTGATCTGCACCAGCCTCATATGACAACAGCCATCAACATGAGCCATACATCCCATCATCAGCAACCAAGCCACGCGAAACTCAAACCTTCTTCACCACCCTGGCCAACAGATAACACATTTTCACTAGCTTGGACCACTTAGAGTGGCAGCAGCCTCTACGCGATGACCACAATGTCTTAAACGCAGCAGAAAAGGCCTCATGGCTCAATGTGCTACGCTGTGCCAAATGGAAGTGAGCGTTCAGTTTCGTCGATCAGGATAAGATTGAAGCCTACAAATTCATTACGCGAACGGGGATTACAAGTGTCTACGAACGCGCAAGGCTGAAGGCATGAGACAAAGCTTCCTTGGAGGTTTTTGATTTCTATGGACTATATGGAGCAGGTCTTGGCTTCTTCGAGTACTCTCGAATACTAGTCTCTGACACCACGAAGAGGTTCCTGCAATCGCCAGAGGATCAGGACGAGGACCGCGGCGCTACGGGTCGCCTAACAAGCGTAAATTTGATAACGCAGGGCTCAAGGCTGCATAGAAGCTCAAGATTATACAATCACAGGGCTCAGGGCTGTGAGGGAGAACTTCGTGTCGCAGTGGTGGAGTGGCATGCCCCACCTGGACCCTTGGCTCTCCTGGGTCTAGGCCTGACAAATAATTTTCCTCATCAACGTTGTTGACAAAGGTGAAACAACCTCAACTTGGCTGACAAATTCGAAAGAATGGGCTGGCTCTAGCAAATAGACTGACCATAACCTCGAACTTGTATTTGTAGACTTTGCCATCGTAGCTGCCTCAATGTGTGCTCCCAATCTTGGATGCGCATCTATCCTTCCTTACTTATTTATCTGATACAGGCACTGAATGAACGAGTATTCAATTAAATCATCAGCTCGATTAACCCCTACTAGAATGGTCCGAGCTTAGCCAGCCTGATGTGCACGTAGATGAATCTTTTTCTAGTAGGACACATTGAAAGTGACAGCTTAGCTGCACCAATTGCTGGGCACTGACTTGCAAGTCCAAACGCAAAGCCAAATTTCTGCGAGCCGCGGGTTAGGACGTTTAATTCGTGCAGGTAGCTTGTTAGTCAACGTTTGTCCCGCTGAAAAATCCGTTGAAGTGTTGCCAAATGCTTATCGCGCCCCGCTTCTTTGAATTTTCACAATATGAGACTAGATATGGCTGGCGTAGGCTCAGGGCGATGGCCTCTTCTACTGCGGCCATTTGCTCGCCGGATCTATTTTCACACATGTAGAGTGTCACACCCGTTACGAATCATATAAGAGCCACTCCTGTCATAATTTTCAAACAGATCTATTTGTCGGCAGCACCCCTCCTGATTCGATACTCGACTATAGGAGCCATTCGGAAAATTTCACGTACCCGGCAGATGCCAGACTTCCGACGTCGATTGCAGCGCGCACTGTCCTTGTCATCCTCGGAGTCTGAATACAGCTGAAGCCCATCTAGGTCTCTGTCCAGCGACACCACCCAGGCAGAGTCATCGACCCACTCGAACAACAATGACCAAGCTGTCCCGCAGCAGGTCGATCATCAGCAGAGCGATGCTCCGAGATATCATGACCACGGGGTGCTACCAGCTCCTCAATACGACAAAAACGGGTCTCAGCTCGGGGACAGTAATATGATAACTCTTACATGCCTCGCAGAGTTAGTATTGATGACCCCGTTGTTCTGAATGTAAGACATTTGCTAACAAAAGGGACTCGTCAAGGCTAGATGTGCGGATGGAGTTAGTTCTAAGTCTCCTTTAAATAAAGAACAAAGAGCTAATCAGACCCTAGGTCACTAGATCGTAAAATGACGGACCAAAGCAAGGGCATCGAAGATGTCTGCAGGGATCTAGTAGACCATTTCCGCCGACTGAAGCTTATCGAAACGGGAGTAGGGGAGAGACCTAAAAAGTGACCTGACTCATACGCCAGATGAGCCGGAGCAGAAGACAGCACGAATCCAGCAATCGCAGCGGTGATGACAAGTTGACGACGTTGGATGGGGCTCCGATGACGTTCGTTGTACAGCATCCGCCGAGGATGCGTGAAATGGGTTCTCTTACCTTGGGTACACTCTCAATTTTCTCACGATCGTCAATTTTAGATTTCTATGAGACAGAAAAGTGCTCTTGAGGGATTTTATTTCTCATTGATAAGTTTAATCAACATTGGTCTGAGTTGAGCCTCGTTCAGTCTACTGAAAAAGAATCAAAAGGGCTGATACCTCGACTTTATGCTGTCAATGAATTCTTCGTTGTTTCCTTCCATTTAATGATGTCATGGTAGAATACGGATAAGCTTATCAGTAAAGTCACCAAATCTCGCACTTCGGTTTCGCCTTGGATAAAGTCAAAGGGACTTTTAATAGACCTGCCTTTTTCAACCATCTTAGCTGATGGTCGAGGAAGTTTGAATTAAGATATCCTCGAACGCATCTCTCCTCATCACAGCACCGAACCTAATGCACAAAAGCAACCCCCCATCAGCAAGAAATACAGATTTGTGACCGTTGAATACACATACCCATGACATTTGATAAGCCTGGAAAGCGAGGCAATCAAATCTCGGAGTATGGCTAGATCAAGCGTATTTGACCACGATTGCTGGACAATATAACACCAGGCTTGAGTCGGGCTAAGTTCATCATCGAGAACAAGCTCTTCAGACAGGGCTAGCAGTTTATCAAAGATAAAGCCTGGGTTCTGAGGTGACGAGGCGTGTTTTGACAACATGGACGGAGTGCGTAAGTGTTTATGCGGATGGATGAGGGTGGCGGATGCAAGCAGAGCATGGCCGTTAGATTGGTCTGGTTGGCGCTCCAAGTGGGGCAGACAGGGTTGTTCGAGTCTATAATAATATTAAGAGACAAAAAGAGATGCATGGTGAAGGAATCCTACATACGCCAAGACAAACTCCATGCCCATGTCAGTCATCCTTTGCTTAAAAGGATGTTCAGCGCATCTTGACTGTGAATCGGCTTGCTGAGCAGGTGAAATAAGATTAGGTGGATGGAAATATCGATCAGGCTGCTGACTTTTTGTTGACCCAATGAGCTGGCCATGGATATCTGGAGACTGATCCGACATCATATAGTTGGAGATGGTTTTGCTAGAGAGGTCCACCGACGGATCGGTCCCCTCAAAACCCATCCCCTCTTTGGGTCCCCAGGAACTAACCCCATCTTTGACATCGCCATGGGATTGAGACAGGGCATTGACTGCAGTCGGGTCTGCTCCAATGTTTTCAATTTCCATTAAACCGCAATATGGTACCGAAAGTACCGATTGCTCATGTTTATGAACAATATCCTGCAGTACGTTGACCTGATTACGCAGTTCCTGAACTTGAAGGACCAGATTCACTTCATTCTTCCGTAGACGCAATACTTCACTCTCTAGGTTCTTAAAATACTGATCTTTGCGCAGACGGTGCGTGCTGCTGAATATCAGCTTAGTTTGGTATTGCGAGAAACAGTTCCATACCGCTGAGCTTTTCGAAGTTGTTCTCGTCGCTTAAAGAGGGTTGAGCTAGTATCACCTGTGATCGGAGATGAGTGGCGCGTTCAAATCATGAAAAGTGCTTCTCTGCTACAGGAAACACGAAGTGACCTCTGTACCTGATTCGGAATCTTGCCTATTGGAGCGATGTCCAGGAAGGAAGGTGAAGGCTTTCTTCATGTTGAATTAAGTGGCCGAGGCAAGTCGATCCGGGATTCAAGGGTACATGTGGAGATGAAGATCAAATGGTAAGAAAGATACAAAGGATGGGTACAAAAGGTATGGTTGGATGGAGGAGACAAAATAAGCTGACAATCAAGGAGGTGGTCATCGAGTTAGCTATCGCAGGGTATCCACTTCAATATCGTAATCAGAAGGATCCGGTAATTAGACTAGCGGCAATTTAACTCCGGTGCTAGACCCGGTTTGTTAAGGCGCCTAGCGTAGCATAGCCCAATTGTGTAATTGTTGACTTAATCGTTATTTCCTATTTGGGCTAGCGCAAACCTTTAAGTGGACACAGGTCCATTCGGCTAACTTGGAAAGGGTTCGTGGATTGTTGACTTAATCATAGTTTCCATTTGAGGGGGAGCGCCAGATTGACTTTGAATCAAAATTTGTGACGTTGACTTAATCATTCTTTCCTAAATCCATGTAGTTCGTACCATTCCCTTGGGCTGGAGTTCCAAGTCGTTCTTGATCCCCTAACCCTATAGGAGGATGTTATATAAAGAGCACTTCGGAGAAATCTCAACAGGCATCTACAAAATAACTTTCAGTGGCCCTTCGTTTTCTCTTTGCGCTCAAGATTTCTTCCGACATCCAGTTCTTTAACACGATGCGCTCTATTTTCACCCCTCTCTACTTATGGGTAGCGTTCCTCGCAGGGGGCGCATATGCCAAGAGCAGGAATGCATGCCCCAAAAACCCTCGAGAAGAATTTCGCGTTGGCAAAGCAGTGTACTTACAATCCAACAAAGAGCACAATTCGATTATTTCAATTCCCATCGGACATGACGGCAAGCTCCACGGCGGTATGATCACAGCCACGGGTGGCATGGGAGGCGACGGTATCGACGGGGCCACCAACAAACCTGCCGGTCCAGATGCGCTCTCATCCCAGGGCTCGGTGGTAGTAAGCGAGAATGCAAGTTTCAAAACATCCCATGAGGCTATTTCTCGGAGGAAGTCAAGCTAATTGGTCCTTAATAGTATCTTTTCGCCGTGAACGCCGGTTCAAACACCGTCAGCATGTTCAGAATCGACGAAATTGATGCAACGCATTTGTGGATGGTGGGAGAGCCGGCTGCTATTCCTGGCGAATTCCCCGTCACTGCTGCAGTTTCGGTGAAGCGGGACGTGATATGTGTGGGATACACAGGAGCAAAGGCCGGTGCTTCCTGTGCTTCATTCACGCCCGAGGGACTCGGTCAAATGAATCAGGTACTCGACTTTGATCTCGGTCAGACCACGCCTCCTACGGGACCCACAAACACAGTTGCGCAGGTGTTCTTTACTGCAAATGATACTCGCCTGATCTCAACTGTCAAAGGGGACCCGAATACCAACAAGACCGGTTTCATCTCAGTTCTGCCATTCAAAGATTCACGCTCATCTGCTTTGGAAAGTCATGATACTCGAAGTTCCCCATCTGGAACCTCTGTGTTGTTTGGCGGTGTTAATATCCCCGGCACCTCCCATCTGTTCGTAACGGACGCATCTTTCGGAGCTACACTTCTCAATCTTCATGCAACTACAGACAAGGTGTCTCTTCGGCAAAAGATTGTCATCGAAAGGCAACAAGCGACGTGCTGGGCTGCCTACTCCCAGGCAAGGGAGAGTGTCTTTGTAAGTGATGCCGCGGCCAACCGACTGATTGAGATCAGTGACGATGGATCCGAAATAATGTCAATTATTGACTTGAAAAACGGTGATCCTGGACTGATTGATCTCGAGACTTCCGGTCGCTTTGTTTATGCACTTTCCCCCGGCAATGGCACTACATCTGCCGCAATCACAGTGGTGGATTCTTTCCAAGGTCGACAGATTCAGCATTTCATGCTGGACAAGCTGGGCGCGGGTAAACTCTCCCAAGGTTTGGCTATTCTCCAATGAGCAATTTCATGGAAGAGGCTTCGGTGGCGCATGGTGCGATTTGTTGAGTGTCGTGGCTGAAGTATAAGAAGCCTCTTGCGGATCTGGATTATCCTAGTTTGTATCTAGAAATGCAGTGTAGGGGAAAACTCTTGTCGCTTCGTCTTGATTCATCATTTCCCGGTTTTATTTTCCCTTTGTTTGCTGTAGCTTTCTATCAGATATGGGGCGAACCTCGGAGGATCATGCGTGTATGACATGGCAGGTAGTTTCGTACTTTACATGTAAAGAGTCCACGGCAGCTGTACAATCGATTAACGTGAAAAGAAGCGAGCCCGTTGGCCCGATCTAAAGAATAACACATTTTAATAAGTAAAAGTTAAATGTATTACGCACCGAACAAGAACCTTATGTTTAGTTTTATTAATTAGCTCCGGACTGGCATGGATAGATTAAATAGATATTGTAGTGGGGATTCCTGCTCTCAACATCGGTATCTCAGAGTCATGTGATTAGGGCCTTAGCAACAAGGCTGCTGTTT
>JAVMSB010000320.1:0-35831 GCA_031761475.1 Penicillium pancosmium | reverse complement strand
CCCCCGGCGGACCAAGGCTATCTAGTAAGAGAGCAGCCGCGAAAAGAATGAAATTGGCTTAAACAGAATCAGAGTTACTTGAACAATACCTATTTTTAAGGCTGTCTGTTTCACGCTGGTCAGCATTATCGTCTAGACTGTTGGTGCTATTGGGGCAACAACGTAGCTTTATACTGGACCATTGGGCCGCGACCGAGGTTGATTGGGAGAACGTGTCAAGGCGAGGTATACGACAGAGAGTTTTACGACTTCTCTATCATACCGAGCAAGGGATCGCAGTGACCAGTCAATATACATATCCGCTAGTTAAAGG
This sequence comes from Penicillium pancosmium, assembly GCA_031761475.1. Taxonomy (NCBI): domain Eukaryota; kingdom Fungi; phylum Ascomycota; class Eurotiomycetes; order Eurotiales; family Aspergillaceae; genus Penicillium; species Penicillium pancosmium. The sequence continues at coordinate 35,518 of JAVMSB010000320.1, read as the reverse complement.
CAGTGCCCAGCGCCAAAATTGAGCTCTTCATCATAATCAACAGTCTCGAGAGAAAATTCTATAAAAAATGCCGACCAACTCATATCCACTCAAACTGACGCCCGTATTGTTGCCCTTTGACTGGTGTATACCCCACCGGCCCTTGCAACCTACTATTTTACCGGTAGCTCTGGAAAAAGCATTTAACGGGCGGTGTCATGTTACAATTTTTTAAAAAATAGGTCTAGAGCATAGGATGATTCAAGCTGTTCACGGAAATCAAGAAGTAGAAGTACATGATTTCGCTGAGTAACACCAGTGAGTAAGGCAAAATAAACAGTCACAATGATATCTTTTTTGACCATTCCATGACAGGATATTGTAAAAATATTCCGTTGGAGGAGCAAGTGGAAACGAAGAGGTGGGCCGCTTGGGGGTTACTGGTAGATAACATTCCGCGGAACGTTCCGTACCGGCGCGAGGCTCCGTAGATGGAACCAATTTACTTGATCTGCATGCTACCTAGTATGTTCAAATAAGCATTGACCTGAACCTGAGGGATAATTCGGCTTTCTAGTTCCTTGTGGCCTGCTTTGCGAAATTTACCTGATCGGCGCCCTTTCTCTCTTCCGCAGTAAGGCCTCATATTGTTCCCCCGCCTAATTCAAGTACAAGCCAGCTTTGGCTTTCGACGATCCTCCAAAGAAACGAAGAATATCCTCCCTATATCCACCATGAGTCTAAGAGAGTATACATACAAGCAAGTGGAAGGAGGCGATCTAGTCGCCAGCGTCTGGTACAAGCTAGGGCGCGCAGAGGCGGCGAAACCCATCGGTGAGTCATGTACTTGAGCTGAAATTTGCACATCATTAACCCAGGCAGCACTCTATTTCCATGGAGGGAACCTCGTCCTCGGTCACAAGGACATGCTCTCCAATGGCTACATTCAGCAACTCCTGGACTTAGGATTTGGGGCAGTTGTCTCGCCAAACTACCGACTTGCCCCGACCATTTCTGCGTTGGAAGGGCCTATCCAGGATGCCAAAGACAGTTATCTATGGACTCAGACGCAGTTGCCTGAAATTTTAGCCAAGGATACGAACATTCGTCTCGATGGGGGCAGAATCGTGACCTTGGGCCACTCTGCTGGAGGAACCTTGGCCCTTTTGATGGTAGGTTGAAACCATTCCCGTCATCTCCAAGGATGTCGGTACTAACCGCCAGCCACAGGCTTCGCTTTCCCAGAAACCACTTGCAATCCTCGACATCTTTGGTCTCAAATACTTCAACGATGACTTCTATTCCAAGCCAAACCCCGCATTTCTCAAACTACCGGACCTGGACCAAACACTGATGAATAAAATCTATGAAGATGTTCCAGCGCCAACTGCCGGACCACCCCCAATGGGGCCAAATGGGCCCGACCTTAGTAACTACCGCGTTGCTTGGCTCTTATCTTCCTTCAAAAAGGGCACGTGGCTGAGCTCTATCGTACCAGATGGGAATTATAACGGGATTGACCCAGCAGCGCTTTTTGACTCTTCGTTTCCTCCAACATACTTCCTGCATGGGACGGCGGATACACTTGTCGGTGTTGAGTTCTCTCGAAGGGCGTTTGAAGAATTGAAGAGTAAGGGTGTTGACACCAAACTCGTCGTTGAGGAGGGGGCGCCGCATGGCTTTGATGCCGGGGCGAAGCCAGGTGAGCATAAGTATGAGCTCGTGGCGGCGGGTTTGAAGTTTCTCGCTAGCTACGCTACTTAGTATAATGGGGAGAATAGTCCGCGGGGAATGAATAGCGGCGTGACTAAGGACCCTTGTTATACAAGACTATATAACTTGCAGAGAGTGGGCAATCAGACGTGTTCTCCTTTTCTGTCCCTATGTCTCCTCTCTATACCCCCAGTGCCCCTAGTGGTGTACCTGGCTCGCAGACAGCACCCCGCTATGCTATGCAGAACTGCACAATTTGAAAGCTTTTTTGGTTTCCTGCCGAACATGTGCAGACAGTTTGGGCTTCCTTTCAGGCTTCGTATTTCCTGTTTTACGGGGTACTGCATGAAGAGTCGGACGAGCGAGAGGTTGCTTCGATTCGTTAGAATAAAAGACCATCTTGAACCGTAACTAGCTTGCAATGGAGCGCCCGGAGCAGTGTCAGCATATAGACAAGTTCTATGGCTCGCCGGTACCATTAGAAGGGGAAGAGAAAAAGGAAGAAAAAAGGAGGAAAACTTGATTGCGGGACAACAAGACTTAATTACAATCGTGCATCATATCAATAGCGTTTCCCTACTAAACAAGACTACTCAAGCACAATTTATTACGAAGAACCTAGCGCTTACCCCTATGGTTCCAGCTAGGTATCTACGCAGAAGGTCCCTATTCCCCCACCTCCCGATCAGCAGCCCAGTGCGCAAGCCTCATGACTCGCCATTTGAAAGTCGCATGACGGATTCTCTTTCCCCACATATAGAGAGGAATCCACAAGGCAAGGACAAAGAAGCTGATGCCGGCCATGGTGCCAAAGGCCCCTGCGTACCCATCGCGGTCGACCCAGGGGTTCGTGTAGAAGGACATGAGGAACGCGATGACGGCTAGTACACGATCCGCTGCTTAGCAACCAAGGTCTTTCGGATAGAAAAAAAGATAGAAAGAAAAATTAAGCAATAAGAGAAAGTGGAAATGTGTGCGTGCCAGGGAGGCGGGCGAGATGAAGTAGGGTGACATACATTTAAAGGCAACCTGGCTAACGACAACCTCACCTGCAATGGCTCGGTAACTGTCGATTGTGTACGTGACAGTCACACCGATTGCGGCACTACTGCCAAAGGAAACTGTATTGTTGCACAGGATAATCAGCACCGGTCCCTTTAGTATTGACGAATGCGGAGAAGAAAACAACGACCACCCTACTTACATAGAAAGAGTCCAAGAGTAGGAACCATGTAGTGCACTCTGTAGTGAATCCCAAGGCCGTAGAGGAGGAGTGAGCCCGGATAGCAGAGCATGGCCACGCTCACAGCGGGAAGACGCATCTCGGGCTCGCGGATGCCCCCGTTTTTCGATGTTGAGCGGTTCGCGACATAGTCAGAGAAGTAGCCTCCAAAGGGCATCCCGAGCAGATTCCCGATGATACTCGCAATCCAAACCAAGCCCACCTGCCAGACGGTAAAGTGGTACACCTGCGTAAGGGCGTTTGCCGCAGTCGTGCCCATGACAACGAAGATTCCAATCCCGATACCAAAGGAGATGGTGGACCAAAGGACAGGGGGAAGAAGGACGAGGACCACTGGACGGAAAGCAATCTTCCAAATTGATTCTTGGGTCAGGGGAGTGGATTGGAACGCGAGACGCTGAAGAAATGATTTCTTGGGCATGTTGGATGCGAACTGTGGCGGGACGTGCTCCACCTCACATACATTTGACGCTTTGGATTTTGACTCCGTTGTTGCTGTCTCGGGACTGTTTGCCTCTCGCTGGAATGCGGTCTCAGGCATGGTGAAGAACATCAAGGTGGTGGTGGCCAGAACCAACGCAGCACACAGGTAATGGAAGTTTCTCCAGCTCTGCGAGATAGACATGAGGCCCGCAATGAACGATCCAAAGGCAGCACCCGTAGAGAGCGAAGCAGAATACATCCTGTCAGAGAGCCGTGAGCATGATAGGCACCCGAAGAGCGTCGATTATAATGGTCAACATACGCAGTCATTGTACCTCGCTCGTGCAGAAAGAATATATCAGTAATCGTAAGTGGAGCAACACACTCGGTGCTCCCAGCAAACCATGCTCCAATTATTCTCGAAGCAAGTAGACTGCCGTAGGTCGTCGCCCGTGCCGACCAAATGCAACAAACCCCAAAAGCCAGAGAGCAACAGGTATACACAACTCGACGGCCATATTTGAGAGCAAGAGGTACCCACAAGAGGTTGGACACACCAGCAGCGGCGGAGGCCGTAGAGAAAAGTAGCGCGGCTTTAGTTACCGCGGATGAGAAACTTGCAATGGAAGATGGAGATAGTGTGGCGGGATTGGTAGGGTCAGGGGGGTATGTGCCAAAGAGATCGATGACAATTTCGATCAACACAGTTGATGGGCCAGCTGCGAAGAAATTGACCCAAGTCAACGCAGTACAGGTCAGTAGGGCAACGTATATTTTAAATGCTCTGGACCTGTTGAAGCTATTAGATCCGATGACGGACACGGAGATTGGATGGTTGACACCGACCAGTTCAAGGGGTCGTTGGGGTCGGACGAGGGTTGGGGTACCAGGAGCGTGGCACCGGTGCCATCCTGAAGCCGGACGCGACCCACCATTTTGGGAAGATTGCTTACCATTGTGGAGGCTGGGAAATTGTAGATCAGTGCGGGGGATGCAGGTATCAGACAATGCTGGGGTCGGAAGATGGGGTGATATACCCACAATATGAGGCCTAGCAAAGGACGTTCCGCGGAGGCACCGCGTTGCCTCTATAGATCCAGACGTTTCGGTGGCGCATCACAAGTGAGCCTGAGAATGTGTGACTCGGCCTGCGAATGAGGGGCCAGCCAGCAGCATATTGCTCAGCGAACTGACAACGATAATTGCCGGCACTTTAATGGCGGGAAAGACACCTTGCGCCACAAAGTATAACAATATATGTGGAGGAGAGCAGTGTAGGGTGGTTGCAGTAACCGTAATAATCAAACCTGAAGTCCCGCAAGGCTCCGATAGAGTGCAAATTGACCCAGCCACACGCCTTGGGACCCCAGAAAAATTATATTTGAAGATATGAGCGAGGAATGGCCCGGAACCATTGAATTAATCTCTTCGTAGAAGCGAATTGCGAAATGAACCCCCGTTTTTATTTTTTCATTCGGCTTCCCTCGTCGAGCGTTAGTCCTATTTCTCATTTTGCTCCGATGCTGTCCCAGCTAGTCTCCACGAACAAAGACAGATTGAATATTACAGGATTAAACTGTATAGATACAGTTAGCAGACTGCGACGCCCCGGTTAGGTGCATGCAGGTTTTTGCTACTGGTTTGCTCACTCACAGGAGAATCAATCCCGCCATAAGCAATGTCAGCAAAGAAGGCGCAGCAGGAAACTCGCCGTGTTGAAGCCGCCAAGGTCGTCGTGACAGATGCACAACTGTGCACGATAAAGGATTTCCTCCAAATAGGCCCAAAAAACTGCCTAGTAGCTAATTACCAAAGATTGGACGGGCGAAGAAGTACGTAGACGATCATTTTCCACTGAATAGCGCAGCCTTGACACCTCGGAAAAGCGTAACTAGTACTCGCGGCTTAACTTTGCAAGTTCTTCCAGCTGCCTAGATCGTGGGGCAACAAGTGATATCTTGCAGAGTTGCAGGAAGATTCCGCGGAAAGTTTTGTATGGCCGTAATCCCCGGATTTCTCATAGCTCTGTGGGGTAATTTGGTTCAAGCCCCCACAAGATATATTATACCAGACCAAGAGCTTTGATCTGCGTCCTTCATAGCTTGAACGCGAAGAAAGCGCCGCTCTAGGCTTATATTCAACCATAATTACTTTACACCGTTGTCTCCACACCGAACAGTCCTGAGTTCAGATTGACAGAAATGGCAGCGCTGGAGTCCAAGCCTGTGCAGAATGCACTGCATGTACCGACCAAAAAGAGCCCGCACGAGAGCCACTTCGGGCTCGCTTCGCCATGGGAACATTATTACCAGCCCATCGACACCACACCACAGGGCCGCTTCGAGTGCGACCTCGATGAAATGGTTGTTTTTGGCGATATACCCACGTCGATCAGCGGAACCTGGTACCGTATCCTCATAGACCCTCACTTTTGCCCGCAGCCTGGCACCCCCTTTGTTGATGGAGACGGGCATGTCTGCGCGTTCAGAATACAGGACGGAAAAATATCTATGAAGATCAAATACATACACACTGAGAGATGGCTCTTAGAGCGCCAGGCTGGACGCCGTCTCTTTGGCCGCTATAGGAATCCCTTTGACATACACCCATGTGTACGGTTTGCAAACGACAGCACGGGAAACACCAACATTATCTATTGGGGTGGAAACCTTATAGCGCTGGCTGAGAGGGGTTTACCATACGCCCTGGACCCAGACAGTCTCGAGACTAGGGGTGCGGATCCGTTTGGGGGGCAGACAATCGCAAAGACATTTGCGGCACATCCCAAGGTTGACCCGCATAAGAACGAGCTTGTGACTTGGAGCTACTCTGCAAAAGGGCTCAGCACTCCCGATATCTGCACCTACTCAATTGATACGCAAGGACGCATCGCCAACGAACATTGGTTCAAGCAGGACAAGCCTGGGTGGCCGCACGATGGCTGGATTACGGACAACTGGATCATTTTGTCCAACATGCCCTTTGGGGTCAATAGCGACGAGAAGATGCAGGCTGGCGGTGACTACTGGAGATTTATCCCCGACCAGCCGTCCGAGTTCCTCGTCAGTCCACGCTACGCAAACACGCCGAGTCACCCAGACTGGAACCCCGGCGAGTTTCGCAAGTACACCGCGCCGCACGGCCTAATCATCCACACCGGCAACGCCTGGGAAGAGCAGGAAGGCGGGGTCTTGAAACTCGAGAGCCACTTCCTAAGCGTCAACGTGTTCCACTTCTTCAATCCGGAGGACTATGAGAGCCCACAGCCCAGTGGTGGTTGGCTGCGATGGACACTAGATCTCTCCCAGCCAAACGGAACCGCGCTGCCACCACCAGAGACGCTGTTGACGGGCATCTTCGACTTTCCCATCTTCGATGAGAGAATGACTGGTCGCAAAACGAAAATCCTGTATTTGGGCGGCATGGTGACGCCGGACGGGGGATTCCGACCTCAGTTCAACACGATCATCAAGTTCAACACGGAGACTAACGAAAAATCCACCTTTTACGCTGGGGATGACGGAGGCGTGGCGGAGCCAGCCTACATTCCTCGGGGCCCAGACTGCGAGGAAGGCGACGGATGGATCATATTTTACCTGGAGAGAGACTCGTCGCCCAAGGGTGAACTAGTCATCCTCGACACAAACGACTTCTCGAAGCCCATCGCGATCGCGCAGTTGCCCTTCAAGACACGTAATCAGGTCCATGGAAACTGGGTGCCAAATCCTCACCCTGATCAGTCCCTGCCATTTATGTCAGGACCGATCAAAGACGTCGTCCCGAGCACAAAGTACTCTCAGCTGCATAGGCTGCCTTAATTGAGTGGAGGCGTTTGTAGAAAGAGTACGACTTAATGATCAGTTGTTTGCGTTCGTACTGGGGCATGTTACCTGGTCACCTGATATCTCATCGCCTGACCTGAATAGTCTCTTGTTATACCACATACAATACTACGCACTTTCTAGCATTTTCATGACCACTACTACCAGTAGTTCGAGTATTTCCTACGCACATTTTGGCATTTGTTAGCTTCGATTATACAATCCCACTCCCAACGGGAAACCTATCCATGTGAAACGCAACCAAAATCCAGGCGATGCATCGCGCGATACTCAGAAATTAGACTGTAATACGACCCACCTTGAATTACATCATTCACAAGAGAGTGTCATGTTGAGGAAGCACGCAATTATCCACATCAGATGTATTTGGCGCCGAGATTCTGTACCTTGACCATACATCGCCCTTGTTTACGCTCAGAGTCTCCAGGATTTCCAGGCTTTTCCAATCCATCAGCGCTGTTGGGGCGTCAAGGTTTCTCCAGGTTCCCGCACCGCGGGAACTTCCGAACCTTACTGGCTTCTCCACCACATCTCGGAACAAGCGGAAACTCACTTACAGACATGCAGACTCAAAACCCGCAAGGCACGTATGTAGCAAGCTCGGACAAAACACGGATGACGGCTACATTCTAGTTTAACCAATATTCCGCCGACAATGATTGCGCAACTCGCATCCATGCCATACGGCGTTACTACGCTTGTTGTTGCCTCTGTGGCCCTTGTAATTCTGTACTATCTACTCGGTCCCCTTCTCAGCCCGTTACGTGACATCGAAGGGCCAGCGTTTACACGCTACACGCGTCTCTGGGAGCTGTATCAGAACTGGCGCGGTCAGCTTGAGCATGTCACGGTCGCTCTGCATGACGAATATGGTAAGTGGCTGTCGTGATGCAAAACCGGTCACACTAGTATGAAAACCTAACTACTCTGTCCGAAAAGGCCCCATAGTGCGCCTGGCGCCAAATCATTACAGCATCAGCGATCCCTCGGCGATTCGCACAATCTATGGTGCGGGTTCCAAATTTTCGAAGTCAGACTATTACGACTCATTTGGATCCCCATCCATGGCGCACCGAGACGTCTTTACTCAGAAAAGCAACGAGAAACACGCCACGGAACGCCGAAAAACCTCGAATCTATACGCCATGAGCTCCATGGTTACCTACGAACCCTTTGTAGACGAAGTAAACGCCAGATTCCTGGCTGCACTGGGGGACCATGCAACCCACGGGCTTGATTTTGACCTATTTACTTGGATGCAGTTTTATGCATTTGATGTCATTGGCGAGATTACCTTTGGGCGATCGTTTGGTCTAATCGAAGCTGGGTATGATAAGGATCGTCTCTTACATGCCGCCCACGTGGCTTCGATTTCCTACGGGTCCATGGTTGCGTTGGTGCCAGAGATTCACCCCTGGTATCTTTGGTTTCAGAGACTGTTCCCCGTGGACAGCCACTGGAGGGTGATACAGCGGGTGATAACGCGCGAGATTGGTGCAAGGGTGCAAGGGACAAGCTTGAGCAACCGCAAGGACTTCCTGGAGAAATGTGTCGAGTTGACAAAGGCCGGCAAGATGGATGAGTTTGTCATGAACAATGTTCTTGGCGCCAATTTGGGCGCGGGCTCAGATACCACTGGAATTAGCATGACTGCCGTCATTTACTTTCTTATGAGGAATCCCAATTGTTTAGAGAAGCTCCGGGGCGAAATTGAGAGGGCGGCGCATGAGGGAAATCTTTCGGATCCGGTCACTTTCCAGGAAGCTCAGAGGCTTCCGTATTTGCAGGCGTGTATTAAGGAAGCGCTGAGAATGCATGCGGCTGTTGGTCAGATCTTGAGCAGGGTTGTTCCAGAAGGGGGTGCTCAACTTGCAGGGAGACATTTTCCGCAGGGGGCAAGTTCCAATTCATAACGGCCAGACAAGATCTGCAGCCGGAGTCATCACCACTAACTGTTTTCTTCCGTCATAGACTGTCGTCGGGGTCAACGCCTGGGTGATCCACAGCGATGCGAGCATCTGGGGCAAAGATGTGGACCAGTTTAGACCGGAGCGCTGGCTGGTTCCGAAGGAGGAAGTTGCATTCTTGGAACAGAATTTCCTTGCAGTAAGTCTAGATCGCGTTCTAAATCGCATAATGCTCGTCTTAACTTGGTATGCAGTTTGGGGCTGGGGCAAGAACTTGCATAGGGAAGAACATCTCTCTCCTTGAAATGACAAAACTTCTGCCGCAGTTGGTGAGGAGGTTCGACTTTGTGCCTGCGGAGAACGAGAATTGGACAACAAGCAGCGGATGGTTTGTCAAACAAAGAATCCAGCTTAAGCTTGTTGAGAGAAATTAGCGTTGGAATGGCTTGTACAGTCGATAGCGAAAACGGCTTCTACCCCCCAGACTGCTTTTCTTCTCCCAGGCCCCACTGCCAAGGCACTAGCGCGAAAATTTATTTGGCGGACATCAATTATGAATATAACCGTTCAGGGTATTGAAACGTATTGACAGCGGCAGTACCGTGCCAGATTCCCCATATAGTCCGAGGTTAATGTTGATTTGGTAAGTTATGCCCTCAAGTATTGGTTGATGCGAAATGTTGCTGCTTATCCATATTTGGAATAGTTGTCGATCCTGCATGGAATACAATGGAATTCGGAGGATTCTTATGCAAACAAAGCAAACCAGACGGCATGTGCCCATCACATAACCTCAGAGCCGATCTAGCCTCTGTCACGTGGTCTATAATTAGCTAGCTCATTGAAAAGCCCCCTTTAAGTTACTTCATCCCGCCTAAATTGTACGCAACAGATCAGCGTCCTAACACAGTGAGCCTTCCAGGAACCCTACAAATTTTCGTGAAATTCATTGAAAGAACAGCTCATGATGCAATACTCTCCATGAGGAATTGAGCCAACCCGTGTTCGCCACTGCCATCATCTAAACACCGAAGTGGACGTAGGGAATCCAGTGGCTGTTCAGAAGCCTCTTTTCTGGAGTCCCCGAGGCGAGATGAAAGGCCTTTCTTGCCTCCTGCCCCGTGTCGGTGTGGCCAGCGCGCAACGCTCGAACGGCCTGGTGCAGTCCTCGGCAAACCGCTACATCCGTTATCCCTTTATCCCGCAGCGTCTCGTAGAGCACCCTCGCCACACCTACACAGTGTTTGTCTGAGACTTCCCAGAGCGTCCCAACAACGTGTCGGAAACCAGCAAGTTGGAAGGCGCTAACAAGATGGATTCCCTCGTCTGTTAGTCTTTCCGTTGTGTTGGCGCCAGTGGAACAAGCTGAGAGATACCCTAGAAACGGCGGGTTTTCTTGGAGCTTATAGTCGCGGAGGTCGCCAACGGTCAGGGGGTTGGTGATCCAATCATCAAGAAGTAAATGACTTTGCGAAGGCTCTGTTAGATCCGACTGTCCGTGTCCTGCGAAATGGAATATCCTACACCCCTGCAGGTGTTTCAGAACATTGTCCTTGAGACGTGCTGTCTTAATAGGCCGTAACCCAAGCGAGGGACAGAGGTCGTTCAACATCTCGACCTCTTTTTTAGCATACGGAAGGACTTGACTTGTGGATAATCCTGGTGTTTTGTCTATGGCAACCAGAAGAGCATGCTCTGATGGAGGTCTTGCAGGTTGGCGAATATGGTGCCGGTGCCCAAATATCAACGACTTGATGGACGAAGTATAGGAAGATATGACCCGGTCTAAGACTGTCACCGTGGAACCTTGCGTATGGTACCCTGCTGCATAAAGTGGTAGTTGGCTTAGCACTCCTGTGGGAATCCACTAGACTCGAGGCCAATTGCTATCGGAAGGAGGGTTATTGAAACTGAGCGCCTCTAGAATTGGCCGACTGACGGTATCCTAGAGCCACTCCAATAGTGATATTACATAGGAAGATGTTGTGAGAGAAGATAGCCTTAGATCTTGGGCTCGTTCTTGGACCTTGTCTATTTTTAGGTCAGGTAATTGCAATGCCCTGATCTGAGTGTGTTGGACAAGGAGTGCATCGCAGCGGTAAGAGCTCAAATTAACGACGATGATAGGGTCTGGATCTGCCGCGGCCATCAACTCATCTGCGGTTGGCGGAAGAAGAAAGTTGTAGAAACCAGGCTGAGCGCGAATCTTTATTAGGGTCTTGCTGAATTTCTGGTCCGCATTACGCCGTTGCGATGCTTGAGATTCCTATGATGGTATAGTATCGGGGGACCTAAGAATTATATTTTGATCTCCCGGCGAATCTAACGTGTCTTGAAGAGATACAAATTCGTCTGCCAGATTAGGATGCTATTGCTTGAGATCAGAAATATCTCTGCGTAATTCTAGCAGTAAACCGGCAATGACGCCACGACCGAGTTCAAGAAGTTGCAAGGCTTGATCAGCATCCCTGCCTGCACTGAGAATAGTCGCAGCTGCTATGGATGCCAGGCCAGTGAAGGCTGCTAGTATATCCTGCTTGTCAGTATGCTTCAATGACCGTGGACTTACAGCGGGGAGTAGGTCTATAGCCTCTTGCAGTAACTGACTTGATTCTTCCCAGTTGAACCGTGAGGCCAGAATTACAGCAGTATTTCGGGCTAGACGGATGCGGACAGACGGAGCGGTAGTTAGACACTTCTAGCCTTCTTTGTATACTGATAGGGCACGGTTGATGTCGCCTATCGAGCCGGTACGTTCGAATCGTATACCAAGCGAGATACCAAGGTTGTTTAAACAACCAGCTCGCTTGGGGTGGTTTTTAGGGATAGAATTCACTGCTATATCGGCAAGTTTGACAGTACGGTTGAGGTTGTCTATCAATCCGGTCTGCTTGAATCGCGTACTAAGCCAGTTACCAAGGTTGTGCAAAAAAGCGGCTCGATCGGGGTGGTCGTCAGGGGTGGAATTCACTGCTATATCTGCAGCTTCGATAGTACGGTTGACGTCGTCCATCGATCCGGTACGCTCGAATCGCCTACCAAGCCAAATACCAAGGCTGTTTAACCGACCGGCTCGGTTAGGGTGGTTGTCAGGGGTAGAAGTCACTGCTATATCTGCAGCTTTGATAGTACGGTTGAGGTCGTCCATCGATCCGGTCTGCTCGAATCGCCTACCAAGCCAGTTACCAAGGTTGTGCAACAAAGTGGCTCGGCTGGGGTGGTCGTTAGGGTTGGAAGTCACTGCTATATCCGCCGCTTCGACAGTACGGTTGACGTCGTCCATCGATCCGGTACGCTCGAATCGCCTACCAAGCTAGTTATCAAGGTCGTTCAACCGACTGGCTCGGTGTGGGTGGTCTTTAGGTGTGGAGTCCACTGCTATATCGGTAAGTTCGACAGTACGGTTGAGATCGCCTATCGATCCGGTCCGCTCGAATCGCCTACCAAGCCAGGTACCAAGGTTGTTCTAACAACCGGCTCGGTGTGGGTGGTCTTCAGGCGTAGAGTCCACTGCTATATCCGCAACTTCGATAGCACGATTGAGGTCGTCCATCGATCCGGTCCGCTTGAATCGCCTACCAAGCAGGCTACCAAGGTCGTTAAACCGACCGGCTCGGTCTGAGTGGTCTTCAGGCGTAGAATTTACTACTATATCCGCCGCTTCGACAGCACGATTGAGATCGTCTATTAATCTAGTCAACTCAAATCGCCTACCAAGCTATTTACTAAGATTATTCAACCGACCTGCTCGGCTGAGGTGGTCTTCAGGCGTGGAAGTCACTACCATCTCCGCAACTTCGACAGCACGGTTGAGATCGTCTATTGATCCGGTTCGCTCAAATCGCCTACCAAGCCAGGCACCAAGGTTGTTCTAACAACCGGCTCGGTGTGGGTGGTCTTCAGGCGTGGAGTCCACTGCCATATTCATAACTTCGATAGCACGGTTGAGGTCTTCTATTAGGCCCGATCGTTTGAACCGACTGCTGAGCATCATCAAAAGGCTGGCCAACATGGAAACGTGTGGTACAGTATTCATCGTGTCTTCTGTCATACAAATAGCTTCTTCTACCTCACTTAAGATGCTATTTTGGCGAAATTCCTCGCCTAATCTTACTATTGCATTCCAAACAATTTTAGAAGACAGTTCTGCTGTAGAGCCATTCAATATGGTATAAGGTCGAAATATACAGATGATTCCGAAAGCAAATTAATCCCCATCCCCACCTCCGCAGACTTTCTTTCCCGTAGACCCACAACCTGCGCTAGGTCCAGATATCTGTACCTTGTAGCCAATTACAGTGGCAACTGGCCCACATTGAGAACTCTCGCTAGCTGTATGAAGGCCAGCGTTGTCGTAGTGGGGCAACGCGAATAAAAACTGTGTATTTGAGGGGTAGGCTATTCTTGAATTCCACTGTATGCTGCGTGACGAGATTGCTGAATCACGTAGACCCCTGTAGAGCCGGGCGGCTACGGCATATTGGAGCTCTCTCGCAGAATATACTGTGACCACGTCGGAGACGGCTTTGATGCATGCCAAGAACTAGATCAGCCAGCCATAAACCATATAATGAGGGTACTAACCCCACATCTTCCCTGGCCATAAATTCAATCGTTTTGACACGGCCACCCGACACAATGTCAGTCACTAGCCTGCTGCTCAACCACCCACTTCCCCGAGAGTCCATTGAGCTCGGCCGCCTTGTTCTGGACCCCAAGTACCCTGACCAGGACTTCTGCCAGCCGTCCTTTCCAGCAGACCACAGCGACCTATCGTTAGACGACACAAATCCCATCGCCCCTTCGTTTATCCTAGACGTTGCCACTCAACGGGTTGAGAACTTCCACGAAGTCCTCCAGCGTGCCCGAGGGACACGGCTAGAGCTTAGCCTGCTTAACCTACTCTCAGTCTCGCCTTCGGCCCCCACATGTTTCTCAACGACCGTCACCGCCACACAATGTGTCACCCACTAGCTACGCAACGCTAGCACTTATTTCAGTGCCGTATGTCGGCAGACTGATGTACGGAACTGGTTAGACAAGGAATCACGGCGTCCCTCAAGCACAGTATACTTCGTTTGTGGGTTCAAGATATTGACCGACGCCCGAGTGGATTTGGAGCGCTACCGCGAAACCAATCTCGCCGTTAGCGTATCTCTACCTGCCGCGGTGATTACCGGTGCGGCTGGCGTGCCAATGCCTATCCCACTAGACTCGGATCTCGACATCTCGGGCAGCTTATCGCTAGCAAAGCAGTCCAACGAGGAGGTTGGGTACACAGCTATCGGGGAACAGGTATTCGCAGTGCAGTACCGCAAGATTTATTTCTCGTGGTTTTCCACGCAAAAGGTCGACAGAGCCTACCTGAAAAAGGGAAGTCGATGGAAATCTTACCTTGCGATGAGGGCGGGACAAAATGAAGAGGATGTTGATGATGCGGTGGATGCAGAAGTTGCTGATCCTATTGCGTTGCCGGACTTGATTGGTACGTATGAGAGTTTTGATTTAGACGGCGAGGAAATCCTCGGTCGGGTAGGTTAAGAGATCGATAGAGTGTAATTTCTCGTCTTCTCTACCAAATGGGAAAATATTCAGCTCTATAATGCTCAAGGTATGGCATTAATAAATTGTAATTCTTTGCGAAAACCTTCACGAATATACCAATATTCGGTTTATAGCCAGATTTCCACTAGCATAATAAACTTCCTCTCTATATGAATTAAATAATATACGTAATGGAGCAAACAAGACAAGTATCACTAGATAGGAAAGTGGCCCTCATCTAGGTCGGCAGAATGTTTGTAGAATGTCAATGAACTAACGAAGTTTGTAATGGCTTGATTCGAATGTTCAAGTCGAATGTCTGCCAGACGGCTTTATGAGTACCAGGAGGGGGCATAAAATTCCCCCACCGGCTTGAGTCGAGATAGCTTAAGAGATCCCCCAGGCCCTGAGACCACATGCTACTGTCGTCGCCCCGTGTCCCGTCTTCCCCGTTTTCTATCTGTCTTAGCTCTAGGAGGTACAGTGAGTCAATATCCATCGGAGGATCGAATACAAAGACCTTGAATGTATCGACAATAGGAATGCCATCCTGGGCTGATACTCGCATTTCTGAGGCGATCTGCATCCAAAAGAACGCGTTCTTTTTCTCTCCCTTACCGAGGACGTAATAAGGTTCGCTTGGTGGAAAGAGTTGCTCGACACTAAATTCCGCACTACAGTCTATGACAACGCATCCCAAGGATCGGTCGGACTGATTCTTGATCGTAATACAGAACATCGTCTCCTCGGGGATCTTATAAGCCCCCGGCTTCCACTCTTCTATCTCAGCCGAGGGGAACCACAGTTCGGACATGCTCTCGTCCTTGAATACAGTAGCTACTGTGATCGAGATAAGACCGGCCGAAGTGCTGAGTCGTATGCTAGGATTGGCCAATTCTCTTGTTATTCTGAACCTTGCGAGGTGTTCCAAACGACGTATAAGTGTTCTTATACTGTCTGCGTTTGTAGCCGGCAGTGGTCTCAGAGTGTTTTCAATAGCCGCTGTAAAATTGCCTGACCGGTCGCAGATTTTGAAATTGCCGCTATCGTTGATAGTGATAGTGAAGAATGGACTGCTGTCGTCTCTTTCATCGAGTTCAAGCTAAGTTAGGTTACGATTAAGTTGAGCCCAGTTTTTTTGGAAATTCTCTCTCAGATTTTCGTCAGTTGTCACAAAGTGGACTGTGGACTTCTTCGCAATGGACAACTTCTGCAAAACAGTACGGCATCTATCTACAATATCCTCCTAGTACACTTCCCACGGCGAGGTAAAAAGTGTGCGGGACGTCGCTGGCATCACTTCCTTCACTTACACTCGACCAAGGATATTAGCTTTACCTATCTGCTTGCTAAGGTCGAAGTCGCAGGGCAGGATGGCGTACTCGAACTTTTCTGCCACTCTGTGAGCCTGGCCCCTAGATAGCCGTACGAAGCGGTCAATCGGTGCCTTAGATGTGTTTATAGACGTACTTATCACCGTGAGGGCCTGGAAACGCGACCGGAGCTTCTTGTTGAAGAAGAATCGGTCTCTGTCTCCTACAAGGTACAGAGTCTGGTTTCTATTGTTGTCTTGCACCTTAGCACGGATCTGCTTATAGAGTTCTTGCGAAGATAATTCTACGGAGCTGCTGCGAAGAATGTTCAGAAGCCAGTACGTTAGGGCACCGTACGTATGGTCTTTAACAGTTGTCTCCTTGGCTTTCTCTAGCTTCTGGCACGCAGCAAGGACAACGAAACCTTGTGGGGCCTGCATCTACGACTGCTGGCATCCGAAGTGCAGGATGCTGTCTATGGTCCTGGGTATATCTCGTTCCGGGTCTGACTTGTATATGCTCGAAATGCCTCGAGTTTCACCGAGCTCTGGATCGTCGTTACCCCGAATGGCCCCGCCAGAATGGCAACAATCAAGGGTCACTGTTACGACTAGGCCGGCATCTACTATTACTTGTAGAAGAACAGCTATCTCGAGGTCTCGAAGGTAATTTCCGCCACGGGTAATGTCACTTGGCACAAGAGCTTCATCCACAGCGTCAGCCCTGCCGTCTTTCAATTCTGGGAAAACGGTCGTGGCGCGGGACCCGTGGCCGGAGAAATGGATATAGATGAAGTCGCCCTGCTTAGCTCCCTGGGGCACTTGTAGGGCGTCAACAATGTTTTCATAAGAAGCATCACGGTAGCTGTCCACAAGGATCTCCGATAAATACTTTCGTCCGGGGCATGGGGCAAGCAGCTTCATTATATGTTTCGGATCGACTTTGATCGTGTCAACAAGGTATTGCTCTATCGCAAGGACGTCGTTGACACATCCATTTAGAGTTTTGTACGCAATTTTATTGCCGCGACCGTCGTATCGTGGTGTGGCTGTGGGTTGTGCGGTATTTTCAGGATGTTCATAGTAGTCGACCCCTATCAGCACCGCCCATTTGTCAGGCACCCTGTCGACCTCACTCTTGACTAGAGATGGTGGTGACATCGATTTTTGACGTGAACTGCCTCTGAACGAATGTCAGGATGAAAGAAAGGGGGCGATGATGGGCGAAAAGAATACTGTCTGGCTAGTACGGAGGGCAACAAATAATATTGTCGAATTCTAACTACTGTAAATCAATCGAGATGTAGCTATATAATTCTCATCGGCTGAGTGTTCATGCAAACCCCTCATGCTATTCATAAGGTACCCTGGCCTGCATGCGAGTTCGTAAGAGTTTTCGTGTCTTCCTGCATCTCGCAAGATTGATGGTGCGTGTGGCTGCATTGGGGAATGAGATTGCTGCCCCGAAGCTTGGCGGACCGCATTCCTCTGGACAGGAAATCCAACTGGAAATCATAAGCGGAGATAAGTGACACAGCACTTAGATGTGCTCCTGATGGGCCAGATGAAAAGACAAAGTAACTTATACCCAGGAAAGAATCTTCAGCTGAGGAACAAGGCCGCGAATCGTAGAGGAACGTGCGGGGGCCGAGGGCGCGACCGAGAGCAGGCTGAGCAGACTCAGCTCTAGATGTGTGCTCCGGGTGCGTTAGAGGACTTCAGGGAAATTCTCAGCCCGTTGAGTGGCCACGTCCGGGATGAACGGAGGGGTAATGGGATTTCTGGGCGTCTAACGATTGGTCGCTGGAGTCTGCTCGAAAGGACGGCTGGCAGAAGTCCTGGTCAGGGTACTTGGGGTCCAGAACAAGGCGGCCGAGCTCAATGGGCTCTCGGAGAAGTGGGTGGTTGAGCAGCAGGCTAGTGACTGACATTGTGTCTCGTGGCCCTGTCAAAGTCGGTTGCATTCATGGCCAGGGAAGATGTGGGGTTAGTACCCTCATTACAGTCGATGATGATGATGACGATTTCATTTACGCTGACCCCTCGCTTTTTGGCGATATGCAGCATACCACTACTATGTTCTAGTTAGTTGATTTTGATCCACTGTGATTGTTCCGAACTTCCTGAACGGTGAACTTTGAGCCTCACCTGGAAAGGCCTGTGATTGTCTCCACTTTAACCTGTGAAAAGGGTGGGGTAACTCTGCCTCGGGGCGCTTACCACTACGCCACCGCTACTGCCCCTTTCACCAAGACACTAGTCTATATTTGGGCGACTTCTGACGTTAGATTCGTTAGATCCGCTAGAGTCTTGAAACGAAGTTGATCACCATTAATTCATCTCGAAGGGCGCCCGCCCTCGTTGCATTCCACTACCTATCTCATACAGTATACGGTCTATGGCTGGCTGATCTGGTTCTTGGCATGCATCAAAACTGTCTCTGACGTGGTCACTGTAACGTAGCCCAGTTACTACGTTACGTCTCTTGACAGTCGTTTGTTGATTTCAGTTAGATCTCCAACCATCACTAGAATGACTGGCGAAGTATATTATCTGCAGATACATTATAATCCATTACTTCACACTGTAGCTACTATACCGCCGCGCCCTGGTCGATCAATTTCTTATTGACGGAGGCGGTTATAGCAGACGAGGAATAATATAATGAAGTATCCAAAAATCTTCAGTGAGCACATCAAAAGATTTTGCAATGGACTAAATTGCTCGTGCGATTTCCAAGAAGGAGTCGATAGATTAGCCAGATGCGTTGTTACCGGCTTCATCATCGGAATTGAGCTAGGTAATGGCGAGGTCTCTGTAAGAGGAATGTTCATCCAGTTCAGGTCTTTTGGCGCAAGAGTTCCTTGGACAGATATGGTCTCTTTTGCACGGCAAAATGCGGAGGTAGTCCCTGTAATCTCGCAGGAAACCAAGGCAGTGCTATAATATATTAGGGAAATACTCGTGGAGCAAACAGTCGAACTCACTTATCATGTTGGTCTATATTGATTACTTGTACAGATTTAGATGCTGATATCGCAGTGACACCTTGTCCAGGATTACCGCATTGGTATCCAGGTACGATATCAGGACAAGTCACTAGGTAGGTAGTGGCGTCCACGTCCTAAATTGAAGTTAGACAGATGGGTACATCGAAATTCGGTAGGACATACTTCGGCCAAAATCCTAGCCTGCAGCGTGCGACCCTGAAATCCCGGTAGAAGCAGGCTCACAGACTCCATAGTGTGAATAAGAAATTCTATCGCGCACTATGCTCAGTCACTTTAAATCAACTTGAGAATCGATTTAGCGTGTACCAGCACCCTAATCTCACTTCTTCTGTCTTCTTGGTTTTCCGATTTTGAATCTTGAGTTTTCAAGTGCCGAAACAACCGTTGAGTGCTTCTCAATTCATATAAGGATTTATCATGCGATTTGAAAACCAATATAAATTATTGAGCACGGCGCCAGGTAGAACAACGAGTGAAGATAAATGCCGCTAACACTTTTCCGCTCGGGCCTCGCTGCTAAGATATTAACTAGCGTTGATGTCTATCAGGGCAGGGTGCCAATTCATATGATAAACTTGCGACACAGAAATGAACATTTAGTCCGAGTGAAATAGCGGACGAAGGTGTTGAACGCTCAGTGGATCACGTCAAAATCCGCCCACCACCCTTCTTTTCACCACCCTCCCTTTTCACTATCACATTATGTACTAAGATATGTTGATAAGCAAAAAGAAAAGCCCACTGTTGATACATTAAACCTTTGAATCTATGTTACGATGAGCCTGCCGAGTTATCACCACTTAAAAATGACACGCACGTTCATAATTAAACTTTAGCTTACTTCACTGTGGCGACCCACGGTCAAAAGAAGTCAGAGTTCCCAGGTGAAGCTCATAAGATAATTGAGAACACTAGCCAAATGAGAGGATAAAAATCATTGCGATTACATCAAATTGAAATTTGTCTCCGATAACATTCACCTATGTATCAAAGCATCTCGTCCTGGGGAAACTTACAAAAGCTCGTTTCCTGAAACACTTCTTCGTCTCAACTCGTCTCAGTTCTCAATCAATATGAAGCGCCCAATCCACGCCACTGCCTTCGATTCCGAATTCGATCGGCTGAGAAACATCAAAGGGATATATCGAAGCAAAGCCTTCTTGGATTTTCTTGACAAGGCTCAGACATCCCTCGGATCGTCACACAAGTTGAAAAAACGAGACAATTTCAAAAGATCTCTCCTTCATTATGCCGCTATGGGGAACTGTAGCAGCCTGCTAAAATGGCTCCTCCAACATGAGCCAGATATTGATTCGCGGGATATGTATGGACGAACTCCTCTTCACTGGGCTGCTGAGTACGGTTCACTTGCTGCTGTGAAAGTTCTGTTAGACCAAGGAGCGAATATCAATGCCTTGGACTTCAAAAATACTACCCCATTGTCATGCCTGGTACGTGCAGGCAAACCAGCTATCAACAGCATGGCAGCAACCGAGGCTTTTCTAAGGAAAAGAGGGGCCAAAATGGAGGGGAGCAGGGGCGCTTTCAAGGATGCTTGGGTTTGGTTTTTGATTTATTCTCGACTGCTTCGTTATGTTCGCCCGAATGTGTGAGCGCATCACAAAAGTCAGCTAGTAAAGCAGAGTTTTAATCTCCATTTACTCAGATACGTATTGTACAATACGTAAATTGACTTATCGTGATATTCCTCCATTGAATTCAGGTCCTAGTAGGCTTGACGCTGAAATCATCGCAGTAACATCTGCGGAGATAATCACTGTAATTACGAAAATTATCGAGGGAGCTGTTGGATTGGGCTTGAAATAATAAGCTCTAGTGAGCTTTGAGTCATCAGATTTCTTCTTGGAACTTACGAAACAATGGATGAGTGAAAAGCCGTAAATCGATCACTGAAAGTCCATTTGAACGGATGACCAGGCTTCATTAAGAACAACTAATAATAAGAAGCCGTGGAAAGGGTTGACAGTAAAACGAGAGGAGTTATTCAGCGGAATCGCTGGATTTACTCTAGCCAACTGCTCGAAGCAGAAAAAGTAATGTTGAGAACTGGTACAGTAATCCATGATCTTTCAACGTTTGGCGTCAACCAGTTATGCTGGGCGGCAATTCTTCAAGTGAATGCCTGGGACTAGATCTGCAACTCCTCAATAACCTGTTACATAAGCAGTACTTGCTTTGCAGGAAGGAGCTTCTTCTACAGGGCCCAGAGTCAAGTTTTCTTCTGCATTCAAGTGTGAAATTGTTTGATATCGGGAAGTACTGTAAGAGGTTTCTAGATTCTGACTATTTGTCAAGTCAAAATTTAGGAAAGCAACAAGTTAATATTGCTAGATTTCAAATATGATGAGATAATTTAATAATGTAAATTATAAACCAGAATATCGTGTGTGATGTTCACCCGACAATTCGTGGAAACTTCTCGTTTTCGGTGATTCACAACTTCCGACTCCGCTCTGCCACCCCCTTTTCCCTTTTTCACCAACCCCCTTTTTCAACCTTATTCACCGCCCTCTCTTTTCACTGCAAAACATTTACTGAATTATTCGGAAACATCGTTGAAAGGAGCCAATAGAAAACCGGCCGAAATTGATTCGAGCAAATGTTGAAACTACGAAAAGAGATGTCACTCGTCCTGCTATAAGCCTCCCGGATTCCTACGGCAGTGAAAATTTTCAAGCAATTTCACCATCGAACCAGCAACTCCAATTTCACATTCTATGATTGGTAAACGATGTCTGCAGCACTGAGTAATCCACAATCCACTTTGGATGCCGTGGAGACGGCCACGAAACGATTAGGCTTTTGTCCCAACCGCGTCTGGGCAATTGCCAAAAGCCTACCAGGAGGCCCTGACCAATTTCCGAACCTGCTCCCTTCGTCAAAGAACCTGGTTTACGAAAAGCTGCAGGCGAAAGACCATCAATTTTGCACGTTTGACTTCTGCGAACAATCCCGAATCAATTTTACTATGATGAAACAGCGACACGAAAAGCACGATCCCGAAATCCGCTGTCAGAATTCAATATTCAGCTCGACGGAGGTGGAAAAGGCGGTTCAGACTGGAAAACCCACAGCCTGGGATTTTTATGGAGTGCGAACTCTTAATCATAAAGAGCGCTACATGGCCATCTCTCATGTGTGGTCTGATGGAACCGGTGCCGGAAATCAACAGAGCGGTTATGTGAACAACTGTTTGGTGAATTTCTTCCGTGACTTTGCTAAACAGTTTGACTGTGAGGGTCTATGGTGGGATACAATATGTATTCCGACGAGGAAAGACCTTCGGGAAAGGGCTTTGAAAACGATGCACCGAAACTACTCGGGCGCAGCAGTCACACTGGTGCATGATTGCTTTCTTAGAGGCTGTGAATGGCGTGACGCCGACTCAGCATGCTTCTACATTACCATGTCTCCATGGTTTAGTCGAGGCTGGACAGCCTTAGAGTTGAAAGAGTCAAAAAAAGTCAAAGTCATCTTCAAAGAAAAGGGTTCCGGTGAATTGGTTACGAAGGATCTGGACCAAGACATATTGCAAGTAGGAGGTAACGATTCCACAACCTTCGAGCATAAAGTTGCGAGAGAAATAATCAGGAGACTTCGGTCTCGGAAGGATCCAAATGGCGAAGAGAAAGTCTACAATCTGAATGACTTAGTCGCCATTCTCAGTTCACGTCACACATCCTGGCCAAGGGACATGGCAATCATTTCGGGACTTATGATCGGGGCTGAAATGCCAGAAGTCTATTCCCATCAGCAGATTTATCGAGAGGTTCTGCAGATAATTGGCGAAGTACCCCATGCGCATCTTTTCCACAATTCAGCGACTATGACACATGGATACAATTGGTGCCCTACCAATCTCTTCGACCTTCCTGTCACAGCTCGAAAAGATACTCTTGAGATCGAAGAGAATGGAAACCTGTTTGGAAAGTGGGAAATCATGAGTCTTGAAAATATTTTAGACGAAACGTTCATCCAGGGCCGGGCCCATCCCTTGATAGCGGCGAGAGTGCAACTCGCCCGGAAACAGAAAGACCGACATATATTGCTCGTTGAGCCTGAGTATAGGATAAAAGGGACCAAAATAAGCAGAGCTCTTCTAGTCAAGCCATCAGCCAGAGGAGGTAACGGCTATCTTGATTGTTACTGTGATTATGTTGGACCGGTTTATTTCAATCCACCGCTGACATTGGGCTATCTGATGTTTTCATTCAATAATTTTCACATTGGATACGATCAGGAAAGTCACAGTGGCGATGACCAAGATACTATCGAAGCGGGAAATGCTGGCTTTTGGGTCGCGCTTGAATACATGAAGCATGCTTCAAGAAAGAACAAGCCCAGGAAGCGAAAGATTGGTTAAATAGATCTTAGAGATATGCCCAGCTCTTAAATCGTTTGTGTACTGTCCTGCGATCGATATATCTTCACAATGGTTTCACTTTGATCCAGAGCAGATCACTCGCGCTCTCTATCCTTCTCGAGTCAATCTTCAGCACCTTTCTCCGAAGTTCCCGTGCGACAGTCATCCCAATAGTGACAGCACAAAAGAAAACCGGTGTCTTGGACCACTCACAGAGTTTACGTTCCTGAAATGCCTTAAATTGTTTCAGTATCGTTTATCGGAAGGGGCTCTTTTCCTAGTTCTCTAGAAACACTATATATGGTTGGGGGAACATCCCAGACTCGGTCTTTTCAGGCACTTCGCTCGTTCCAGCCACTCTACGCCGCCAAATTTGAAAAAAGTGGTTTTTTTCGTGGACGACGCTTTGAAAGACGTCGATTGTCCTGTGCTTCAAGTACAAGATCTCGATTTCCATGAAAGAGTCCTTGTGGAAGCTGTGCAGGGATAGAACAAACATGGGAGACACATAAAGGCATACATCAAGTGTTACTGTAGCTCTTATCACCGTAAGCTTTCGAAGATTGCAACTCACAGTCTTCCAGTCATCGGAAGGATCAAGTGTACGGATAACTCGCCCAATGCCAGAACTCCCATGGCAACCGGTGACGAACTCGAGATTGAATAATCATACGTACACTAATATTCGAAAACAGTTTCCCCTGCGGAGACTCAGACCTTCTCTCACAGAGCGTAATTAAACCGATTTTTACATTGGGATGATCTAGCCATAAACTATTCTAGAAATGATTGGCCATGATCTCGAAGATATATCCTATTCCGGTTTAGCTTCTTACCGGGTAAAACCCGAGAAACAACATATGTGTGTCCAGAGGGGAAACCCGGCCGGCCGCTCGGTCTCGAGTCTGCGGATCGAACACATGTTCTACCCAGTACACACTGATTTCTGTGTTGGTATAGCCTGTTTTAGAGGAGGCATAATGCCACCCGGGGGTGGCATGGGTGGTCCACGAACTGCGGTGCGTAACGGCCGGCCAGATAATGAGAGGATGCAGGAATCGACCATCGGCTGAGATGCATTCAATCGCCGTGACTAGCGTCCTCTTTGTCGTGGCCCCTCGGTGTTTTCTCAGATCGTCCTTGCTAACAAGCACCTTCAGGGAGTTAAGAACGCCGAGGAGAACTCCTGTCTCATCCATAACGTTGGTTGTTTAGTATGGTTTACACAGAATAAAACAATTCAAGAGGGGCTCGTAAATGAGCTAGCTAATTATAGACCACGTGACAGGGGCTAGATCGCTGATCGCTGTCCCTTTGAGGTTAAGTGAAGGGCACATGACGTCGGGTTTGCTTTGTTTGCACAATAATTTTCCGGATCCCATGATATTCTATACAGCGTCGACAACTATTCCTAATCAGGACCGGCAAATGCACGACCATCCAATGCTCGAGGACATACCAAATCAACGATAATTTCGGAACATATGGGGTGGTACGGTACCGCCACTTTCAATATCACCCAATACCATGAACAGTGAAATTCGTATTTGAGGTCTGCCAAATATATTTTCACACTAGTGCCTTGGCAGTGGGGCCTGGGAGAAGAAAAGCAGTCTGTGGGGTAGAAGCCGTTTTCGCTATCGACTGTAACCAGGTTTGAGAGATAAATTTACTCTGTAGCATAACAAAGAAGCGTTTGCGTCTATTGTCAAATTTCTATATTGTAAACGGGGGACCTGTGAATTACTGTATCGGGTTAGTTTTGCCGTTTTTGGCTTAGCGCCCTAATACGCCGTCACGTAACCTACCTTCAATGCCGCCGACATAATCGAGTTCGTCGTGTGCAATGGTCAACATACGTCCAGGATCAACCAATCCACCCGTTTTCCGCAATAACATTTCTTGAAGGGCATCCATTTCCTTACTCTACTATAACGAGAGCTCAAACTCGTTGAATCGGCCCCTAACGCCATCGAAATTGAGCGGCCTCTCAATTCTTCAACACCGCCGCATTCAATTGCGTTTGCTTGTCGATATGCTGATTTAGGGAGCTATATTCAATTATCGCTCCTAGGATCATGTTTACGGCCCCTGGGAGCTAAATATTCTCCAGGGACTGTACCTGTCACTCCTGGGAGCGAGACAGATCGTTCCTGGGTTCTCTACCTTGGATCCTAGAGCCACACCCGTCCGTTCACCGGGCCCTGTCGTTCTGGGAACTGTGGTTACGCTTCCGAATGCGCGTGGATCGTGCGGGAGAACTCTACAGGGGCAAGATGATCCAAGAACCACTACAGTATGAATTCCGTAAACTAGTGAAAGATGGGTAAGGGCCAAAGCAGAGAGACTTCCTCTAACCTGGTATGTGGGAAGGTTACTCGGGCTATAATGTATCCTGCTAAATGAAGAGTTACTGGCCATGGCTATTCGGAAACTAGTTTAGCCGAGAGCTAGCGAGACTCTGAACAGCACTAGTCCAAATCAGGCTGCTGGTAGTTGTGTCAAAACGGATGACGGTCACAATTCCTCGAGTACTCGAGTATAATGCCTTTTTAAAACATCGTGCACTGCTGGCGCCATCACCGAAATGAGATCATTCATTTGGTATAGCATTGCAGGCTCCTGGGATCGTGATGGCGTACTCCTAGGAGCTATAGGGCTCCCAGGATATAACCTTGATGCTCCTAGGAAGCGGTCTACCGGCTCCTGGGAGGTATGCTTGTGAAGGTGGAGAATCTGATTTCGGATCATCCTGTAAACGCGGCGAAGGAATGCCGATGGTGAAAAGTTGACTACTATGATTAAACAAAAGGGATTCAGAAAGGAAATTTACCAGCTGAGCACCAATTCGCCAGTAAAAGAGGAGAGCGTCGGAGACCACTCTCACTGAATATGGAACCCAATATATATATATATGGTCAGAAGAATGTCCATTCGAGCTTCTGGACAAGGGAATATGACTCAATTTGCTTATTTCTCCTGCAATGTTTCATATACCTGCATGAATCCCCCCTGCTGTGAATCTATCCCATGCTCGATAGGATTGGGACTGTTGCTAAGCTAGGGCCAGCGAGAAAAATAGTACCAGTAGTGCCAACAACTGTGCAGGTAGCTAGAACAGGGTATTGAGCACCCCAGCTAGCTGCCTGACAGATTTCAACGATAGAAGTTAGAGCTTTGTGGTACAGACAAGCTGTAAACGAACCTGAACCGTCAAATAAGCGGATTTTTCAAGAGCAGGCTTGCCGCAGTTTACGGCAATCTCTCCGCCCTTTAACCTTGCTTGCATAATTCTAGTGCACCCCGAAATAACATCTTCGGGGGAAATGTTTAGAAAAGGCACGAGTAAGGTATAAAATCAAGTTAGAACACTATTCAATGAACGAAGCCGTTATCAGAGAAAGATGAAGTGGAAAAAAACAACAACAGTGAAGTGCCTGCACATGACGCCAGGGATCTCTCTCTCTCGGGCCAATGTAACGCCGGGCTGTATGCAGTGCTACCACTACAGGAGGTAGATAGCACAATATGATATATAGTCGCATGCCGTAGGCGGCCTATCCCAGGGCACCTCTGTACCAATGACTGGGATAATTGGTCTGGGCTCATCGTACTGATATCTCTCAGGCTTGCTGCGCTGCTAGGATACATAGATCGGCTCAAATAATGCTCATTCTTTCTAGTCTGCAGGGCATCACTTCTCTTGAGCCCTGCATAAAAAACGCCGATAGATTCGAATGAAGTGCTACTTAGGCGCATCTCTGTTCTATATCAAACGTCTCCCGAAGGTGCCCGCTTCGTCACGAATCTTCGCCGCCACTTCGATGCCTTCGAGTATTTTGGTATACCAATGTGCCTGTTTATTGATTTTGATGGAGGTCCCTGCGGCAGAAGATTCCTCATGCCCCTCATTAATGATCTCAGAAGAATGACCACTCCTATCACCAGAGGACGGCCTGGCTTCAATCATGGCCAGGCGTGTAGACTCCTCCCATTGTGCTCGATCTTCGCTTTCTTTGAGAATTGGATCAATCCATCTGAAGGCGCCATCACAGAATACAGTCGTGTCTTTTTCCATTGCTTCGTCGAATTTGAATGTGTCTGGATTCAGAGCTATGATTGTATTTAACATAGCTCTTCGAGAGGCAAGTTGAACTTCATAACGATCCATTCTCACCCCTGCGTAACCTTCCATCCAATTCTTCACAATCTTTTCTGGCGCAAAAGGGTATGTGTGCCAGAAAATGCAGAACATGATCCAGAAGGTGATGAAATACGAATCCCATCCCTTGAGTGTTGCAGCACCAATAGCAAAGCCCCATTGGCTTATAATGCACAGTCGCAATACAAACCGAAGTACTCCAGGTGTGCCAGTGGGACCTTTCGTGGAAAGAAGGGGATTGTTGAGGACAGAATTAAGGACGCTACTTTCGCCATAGAAGACTTGCCAATTTGTTTCGTTCATATGCATTGCCGTGATGATAACTCGATTGTACTCGCTGCCACCTCTTGGTTGAAAATTTCGTCGCTCGCTTCCGTGGATAAAATAGACCACTGCGCCACTAAGTATTATAGTGGCTAGAAAACCGAGCGTGATATAGCAATGCAGCGCAACGCTTAGAGCGAACAGACCCAAGAAGAAGAACCAACCCATCACATGGCCTACAAGGAAATAGAGCGAGAACCCAGACCGGGACGATTGTTCAGTCCGATGCATGTGGATCACTTCAAGTTTTTGAATTCGTCTGCCCGGCTCGCTCATATTCTTGTGATTGTTGCGTATTTGTTTTGACTTGAGGGTTTCTAAGTACAGACGCAAAGTCTCAGGACTCGCCATGTGATACAAATCCCCATAGCGACCGTCTAGACAGAGAGGGCTCAGACTGGCACCAAAGTCATCAAGGTAGCAGTTATTTTGCGCCTTTCTGTTTGAGAGAAGCAAGCGGCTTGCAGAAGGTGTAATGGACCAACACCAGAGCGGTTGATTTCCGGTGAGCTGGAATGTGTGAAGAGTGCGCGGAACGTCAAGAAAGTCGATGACCGCAGAGAGAGGTAGAATACCCGCTAATTCTCCTGACCACGGATGGCTAGCCAATATGGCATCCATGGTGGCCCGCACACTTTCAAACATTATTTCAGAGATCAACGAGGCTGTGGGTAGCAACGGTCGAGTCGAGTATGTTAATTTCTTTAGGTAGAGGGTAGAGCATAGAGCACTCGTGGATACGCAGAGTTATTGGTATTTAGGGAATGTAAGCTGATGAGTGGGCAGGGCAGAATCACCTGTTTTTGAGCTCTAGTACCCCTCCAAGGCTCAGCCGCAGCGACGCGCGCGCTCATTCGGTCTCATAATTCAGCCTCTAGTTTGATTGCATCGTCACTGGAAAGGCCCAGCGCCAAGCCGCAAACATCACTACATTGCATATTATTATGCATGATAATAATAGCAGGACGCGACAACTCAACATTGGTTTTTAGGCGTGTTGCTCTTGATATTTTGTTGCCCTTTCACATTCAATCGGTTTGTTACTACGGAGTACGGAGTACTCAATTCCTTTCTAGTCGGGCGAAGCGTGAAACGTGGCAGCCGCACGAACCCTTGATTCCCACTCTCAAATAATTGGTCCGCACCATAGCCCCTCAAACACTAGACCCCTGCCCGCGGGTGCCTAGGTGCCCATATGCACCTAGTCGGAAATTACCCATCGGCCCCCGATGCTCTGGAGATACGGGCGTGCGCCATTCCCGCCCGTCTGCAAAAATCAAACAGAGAGCCACCATGATACAAATCATTGACTCCAAATTCCACATACCACTGGTGATTCTTAATTTTTTTTCTTTTCTCGAAAACTATCACTATCGGCCCAATTGATCACAATTCATATACGCTCTATTAAGCCATGTCGTTGCCCTTGGAAACAGTGCAGGCAGTACATGCAGCTACGGAAAAGCTGGGCTTTTGTCGCAACCGCGTTTGGGCGATAGCCAAGAGCTTACCAGGAGGTGCCAAAGAATTCCCAAAATTACTCCCTCGGCGAGACACACTATCCTTCAAAGTGAGCAGGGAAGACCATGATCTTTGCACTTTCGACTTCTGCGAGCAATCTCGAGTGAATTTCACTCTGATGAAGCAGCGGCACGAGAAACCTTGTGAAGAAGCACGCTGCGAACCTCGAATTTTCCGTCCAGACGATGTCGCGGAAGCTGTCCGAAATGAGCGACTCGTTGTGTGGAATTTTGAAACAAACCCAGAAGTTCTTAAACTTAACAAGCCCTATATGGCGATCTCCCATGTATGGTCGGACGGTACTGGCGCCGGAAACCAACTCCCAGGTCACGTGAACAACTGCCTGCTTGAGTTCTTTCATGGATTCGCTCAGAAGTTCAACTGTGAGGGTATATGGTGGGATACAATCTGCATTCCAATGACAAAGGACCTTCGTGAGAAAGCTTTGAAAGACATGCACCAAAATTACGAGACCGCGGCAGTTACACTAGTGCACGACTGCTTTCTGAGAAACTGCAAATGGATCGATGCAGACTCAGCGTGCTTTTACATTGTCCTGTCTCCATGGTTCAGCCGAGGTTGGACAGCATTGGAGTTGATAATGTCTCCCAATGTCCAAGTCATTTTCAGAGATGACGATGGTCCGATCACGAAGGATCTAGATAAAGACATACTGGAAGCA
The DNA here is from genome assembly GCA_031761475.1 of Penicillium pancosmium. NCBI lineage: Eukaryota > Fungi > Ascomycota > Eurotiomycetes > Eurotiales > Aspergillaceae > Penicillium > Penicillium pancosmium. Next base: position 5,471 of record JAVMSB010000320.1, on the reverse strand, counting down.
AAGAGCAATGATTCTTCTTCCCCTTTTCATGGAGTTGCGAGACGAATGCTCCAACGACTTCGAGGGAAGAAAGTTGGACAGTTGAATGATCTCCTCGCGATTCTCGGTTCACGCCACACTTCTTGGCCAAGGGACATGGCAATCATCTCTGGACTTATGATGGGAATTGAATTGCCAGAAACCTTTGCACATCAGAAGATCTACCAAGAGATTCTACAGGAACTTGGGGAAATATCACATGCGCATCTGTTCCATAATTCAGCGACCATGGCGAATGGATACAACTGGTGTCCTACAAACATCTATGACCTGCCTGTTACACTTCCAGAAAAGTTCCTTCAGATTGAAAAGAATGGGAATTTGTTTGGCGAGTGGGATATTATGCCTCTCGATCACATCAAAGATGAAAGGTTTATCTTGGGTCATGCCCATCCGATGATCGCAGCAAAGGTTGAACTCGCTCGATATGAGAAAGATTGGCATATTGTGCTCATTGAGCCTGGGTCCAGCCCTAAAGGGGCTGGGATAAGCAGGGGCCTTTTAGTCAAACCATCGGTCAGGGGCGATAAGGACCTTATCGATTGCTATTGTGATTATGTTGGTCCGGTTTATTTCCATCCACCGTTGATGAGTTCAGAGGTCGAAGTCGTTGGCCAGATTTTTTCGTTCAAGAACGTTCACATTGGTCGCAACGAGAACATTCACAACAACAGCACCCAAACACCAATGCGAAAGAGAAGGTTCAGAGCATGATTGAGCGCATGAAGATCAGTTCATCAAAAACGCAACCCGAAAAACGACCGAAAGCGTCAAGGGATTTTGGCCTCGGTGAATATGACCAAACGAAACTGGAGGAAGAGCTTATCAAGGCTGCCAGAGCTGGCGTCTATGAAAAAGTCGAAATTCTCCTCAAGAAGGTGAACAACCCAAGCAAGACTGATGCGTCCGGATGGTCCGCATTACATCATGCTGTTTGGAATGGCAAACCGGAAGTAGTCAATCTACTGGTCAAAAGTTTGTCTCTCAGACAAAGGACTGATCGTGGCGAGGAACCACTTCACCTCGCAGCAGCTCGTGGCAATGAACAGCTAGTGGTCATGTTGCTAGAAGGTTCTACTCTCAACTTAAAGCGGAAACAAGATGGATTGAACGCCCTTCACCTCGCGGCCCTAAGTGGCTTCGCTGGGATCGTGGATAAAAATTTGCAGGGAAATTGGGCAGTCAACGCAACCAATAATAGAAGACAAACGGCACTACACATGGCATCCTTTTGCGGCAATGAAGATCTAGTGCATGTCTTAACCAAGTATGGAGCTGATCATGCTCTCGAGGACATCAGTGGGGAAACCGCTTTGTCCTTTGCAGTTTTCAAGGGCCACGGAAAGACTGCGAAGGTACTTGTAGAAGCAAGTGCGGAGTTAAATGGCCAATATAAGCATTGCGCCTCTCTACTTCATTTCGCAGTAGAATCTAATAGAATTATGGCTATACAGATTCTTTGCGACCTGAAAGCGGATCTCGAGGTCCGTGATGATTATGACAGGACTCCTCTTCATCAGGCGGCTAGTTCTGACCTCGTTGAAGCTATCAAGACGCTCGTGGTCTTTAAGGCGGATATTAACGCCCGAGATGAGGACCAACGGACTCCTCTTCATCTGGCGGTTTATAATATCCATCTTGAAGCTATTCAGACGCTCGTGGCTCTTGGGGCGGATATTGAAGCTCAAGGTGAGGACCGCCAGACTCCTCTTCATCTAGCAGCTATGTTAGGGGATGTTGAAGTTATCGAGACGCTCGTGTACTTGAAGGCAGATATTGAAGCCCAAGATAAGGATGGCCAAACTCCTCTTTATCTGGCGGCTAAGTATGACTGTCCTGAAGCTATCAAGGCGCTCGAGGCCCTTGGGGCGAATATTGAAGCCCAAGATGAGAAAAAACGGACTCCGCTTCATCATGCGGGTAGTTCTGATCATGTTGAAGTTATCAAGACGCTCTTGGGATTTAAGGCGGATATTGAAGCCCGAGATCAGGACCGCCAAACTCCTCTTCATCTGGCGGCTATATATGACCGTCCTGAAGCTATCAAGGCGCTTGAGGCCCTTGGGGCGAATATTAAAGCCCAAGATAAGGATGGCCAAACTCCTCTTCATCTGGCGGCTAAGTATGACTGTCCTAAAGCTATCAAGGCGCTCGAGGCCCTTGGGGCGAATATTGAAGCCCAAGATAAGAAAAAACGGACTCCGCTTCATCATGCGGGTAGTTCTGATCATGTTGAAGTTATCAAGACGCTCTTGGAATTTAATGCGGATGTTGAAGCCCGAGATCAGGACCGCCAGACTCCACTTCGTTTGGCGGAGAAATTCCATCATGTTACGCCTCTCGAGATACTTCGCGGTCTCAAAACTGATTCTCGATATGTGCAGCTGCCTTGAGATGTTTGAGGCACAACTTAGCAATTCGCTTCTCTGCCTCTAGGGTGAGACTAGTGGGTGGTATAACCTCCTCAAGTGAAAGAAATGTCTAAATTCGGAGAGATACCCTTCCTTTTGCACGCAAATCACGTATCGATATGGCGCATCCTTTGAACTGAGCACCTCTGCCTCTGTGAAAGGTGACAGTACCTTGCCACTACTCGAGAAAGATACCCGCCATCCAAGAACTGCTGTAGTGGTATGACCGTGGAAAACAAGCCGAGCGGGTACATAACGGAATCAATTTGTGGTCTTCTTCCCACGCGTTTTCTACGCGCTTTTCTCCCATCTTTCATGTCTTTTTTCGTATCTTTCTGTATCTCCAAGGCCATATATATAACCATATAGAAATCTCAATATTTGGCAGTTTTTAGAAAATTATTATCTCATGCTGGGTTCACCTGTCTATAGGATAATAACCATGAAAAATTTCCTAAAGTAAAAGGAGGTTCTATATCATGGGTCTGGGGGTGGAGCAATGTGTCCCCTAGGAAGAGCAGTATACCCCCAAGCAGACGAAGTGTGATCGGGGCAGGATGAAAGGAAGTGTGATGCGAAGGCTAGACAATACTGTATATAGATCTGTTTGGTGTTGATACAAGCACGTACGACCATAGGGTGTGGAAAACAGGGCTTCCCGTCCGCTCAGCCGTCGACTGACGCCGAAAGTGGCAGCCATTTGGTATATTTGCTATTAAAAAATTAAAAATTAAAACCAAATTGCATAGTAGTACAACTCGTAATTGCCAATAGGGGGCCAGAAACGGCTCCCAAGTCGAAGTGGTCTCTTCTGACTCGTACTGGGGATGCCCCAGTATTGGATGTTGCACGTGATCTGGATGACAGATCGATCGGTTGGCTCTCCTCGGTGGCCCATCAGTTGTCGCGACATGTATACCATTACTAGTCGGATACACGTTCAATTGCTTGGCATTATTAGGTAAACTGCTTACAAAGCGGTAATTGCATGTTAAATAGTTTTCATCCAGTATTTCAGAAATGACAGACTTATTGCGATTTCCATACCAGTACCAAATGACGATTAGTGGCCTAGATTAGACTACGACATCAGTAAGTTGCTGTCCCCGCATGTAATTGGTGACTAGCATGTCCGTAACATCAGTCTGTCTCGACCTTGTTTGGTTCCGTTCCTGACTTACCCGGAGGCAGATGAAAGTCTGCCGTGAATGTGCCATAATTGATTCCTACCTGGGCTCCATAGTTGACACCAGAGTGACTTTTCAATGCTATGATCGTATAACTGTGCCTGTCTGTAGTTCTTTCTAAGCTCTTCTCTGGCTCTCAACTAAGGAGAGGTACATCATCAGGTGACTCGGCTCCGCGGCGCTAAGACAGGAGACCAGATTTGCAGGCCACCCAGCTTCCCAGGAACCGGATCGGCCCGAGCCAGAACACTCAGATCAAGCGTAGCATGCGATAATCAGCCAGGTCCCGGGGGGTGAAAAGCATGCTTTGACAATATCACTTCAAGAGCCTATTGCTGCCGGCTTTTTCAGGTTCACGATGGATAATTTGAGATCGCATTTTGTTGTTGCTATGGTGAAACTAACGTATGGTTTTCCAGCCTAGCAACCACTTTTTTTGAGGCCCGCAGCTTTGAGATGGGCCCCCAAGCTCCCAGGAACTGCGAGATCGCCCATGTCACGTGCATTTCATAATAGCCAGCATCCCCCAGACTTTTTACCCATATTCATGTTACCTGCTCACTGAGGAGAGGGGTGAGAAGATGAAGTCGCTCCCTATCCCCCATCCGGCAGTCGAGTCGACCACTGCGTCTGCCAAAGCTCTCCTATATCAACTGTTACAAGAAGCAAAGGAACATTACCCACTAGTACCGTCACTATACAAGTCGCCCGTTTGCAGCGGTCACTCAAGGGCAAGTATTTGGCAGAATGGGAATTCGATTCCTGCCACATCTCCAAATAAGCACCCGTCTGTTTGGCCTGTTCGCATGATCAACGTTTTAGACGGTTTAGAGTCTGATACAGAAATTATTTAAAGCTGTTACTTGCGACTGTACTAGAATACTGCCAAGAAAGGGGTTCAGGGGCAGAGTAACCATCAAAGGCATAGCGTGTTTCGAAGGAGGGTTCGAGAAAGAATCTCTGTGAGTAAATGGTGAAACTGATTTCGATCCATCCTGTACCAAGAGCATGATACACACAAGACGTATGGAGCCCCGAAAGAGTTCTAATAGCAGTGGTACTGGGATGAAAAACTGATCTTGTATATATGATGGAGCTATATAGAGTGTCCTGTAGGGTGTGAAATGAGAGGACGTTAACAATACATCACTGCCAGGTAAACGGTTTCAAGAATAAGGGTGACTTGGAAGGCAGAAAATAAGAGATTTCTTTCGAGAGGGCTTAGCTCATTGGAGAATCCTCTTGAGAAAAAGTTAGTCACAGAACGGCGTATTAAAGAGTACAGACAGCATAGAAGGCTATACGTCATATAAGCTGGCTTTCAGTGCTCCGTCTCTCCTAGTCCAAGCATTCTAGGTCTAGATCTGTCTTGAGACGTTCCCACGGCTTGCAGGGATTGCGGATGGGTTCTTTGATTTCATTGGCTTAAGCCGTGCTGAGTGAGTGGATCCCCGCAGTGGCCTTTGATCCTGCTTCCCCTCCTGCTTGAGTCATATTTCGGCGATCAGATCAAAGTCAGTGAAGCCTAATGAATCGGGCACCAAGGCTGAGGGATAAAAAATTTCGAGTATCAATTTAGGGGGTCGCGAACTATTAGCAAATACACGTGATCTGGAGAATAAATTGATTGATGATTTTATACCTACACCTATAGCGAGGGCCGTTTATGAAAATTTCTTTGTATTGAAATGCAACCAAAGATACAAAGGAAAAAAAAGAATCACCTGCAAGACCGCAAATCACTGAGCTCTTAATCGCTTTGACCGACGTGGCGTATCTTTGATAGTGGATGCTTTCATTTTACCTGTTCGTCCTTTACCCCTCTGCTGTTCCC